>VXBB01004697.1:0-41509 GCA_013399915.1 Illadopsis cleaveri | reverse complement strand
CCCGTCGCTCGCCGTCTTCGCCGCCGGGCTCCTGCTGCTGCTGCCACTGCCTCTCTCCACCTCCGCCTCCTTCTCCTGTGACCACCGCGTACCCAGAGGCGACCAGGTGGGGTGGCCGGGGGTCTTCAGGCGGCTGCAAGGGGTGCTGGGGGGCAGAGGCTCCCTTGTTGGCCGTTCCTGCTGTTGGTTCCGTCCCTTCTCGGCTTTCCCGGGCCGGTCTGTGCCGCGTCTGGCCCCGCCGCCCCGGCTGTGGGTGCTAACGACGGCGGGCGGGCGCGGAGCATCCTATTGCCGGTGAGGGAGAAAGGTTGGAAGCGCTCGCACCGAGCGGTGCTGCCGGGCGAGAAGGAGCCGAGGGCCCGGGGCCGCGGGTGCTGTGTTAGCCCGGGTGGGCTGCCTCATCCAGCGCCTCGTGCCTCTCTCCCTGCCAGGTTGTCTATCAAGTTCCTCTAAAGGAAAATCACGTCTCGAAGAGAAATGTGGATCAACAGCTAAGAATTAAGATTGTATATGACAGAAGCGTTGAGGAGTGAGTATAATATGGCAGATTTTGGGTTTTTTCCCCATGGCTGAGAATGGAAACCTTGTTAACTAAAGCTCGTTTGTTTTGTTTTTTAAATATAGTTTGCTGCCTGAGAAAAGACACCTTATAAAGGTATGTTGTATTTGTTTCCCCTTTTTGTATGTCGTTTATTACATAAATGAAGTTAAGTTTAAGGCCGGTTTAACTAAAACCTTGAATGCCAGTAATTTAGTATTCCTCCAGTCCAGGAAAACAAAGCTTTGTGTATGGATTATACCTCCATAACAAATGATTCCACAGTTCTGCTGCATGTTGTTTTACAGGTGTTTGCTATATCCCAAGGTGCAAAGGTATCAGTGAGAAATGTGTATGTAGTTTTTAAAAACTTCTTTGAAGCTGTACATTCTAATTAATATTTCTATTAATTCTAATTAATCCTTCCCATTTTGTCACTCCAATAACAACATATGGGAATACTGAAACAAAGTATTTGCTGAATATGTTGATAATAATTGAACTTCTTAGAGAGTCAGGCTTTCCCCTATTCTGCTGTACTGCAATATCTAGCAAGTTTTATGTAACTTGGTAGTTAATGCCTTTGGGGTGAGTTGTGTTTGCACTGCTACTGGGTGACTCTGATTTTTGTTCTTTCAGAACAAACTTTTCCCACAAGCTATATCTTATTTGGAGAAGACATTTCAAGTGCGTAAATCTGCCGGTGCTATATTGCTAAGCAGGTGTGTGAGTCTGTCAAAAATCACTTGCTGTATTTGATATTTAACGCTGTGCTGCATAGCCTTTAAAAGAAGATTAGAGTGTAAGAAATGCCCTGCTGAATCAGATCAGTGACCCATCTGATCCAGTGCCAATGGCAGATGTTCTTCTACAAATCTGCCAATCTTCCATGAGGAATATCTGCGTTTGTTGTAGCAGAGATATTCAAAGCTATACATGCTGCCAATTCTCTTTTATGTGTACCCCCATTTATGAACCTGGTCCTAATCTCTCTTTGACCTTGTGGATGCTCCATTAACAACTGGAAGCATTATGTCTTCCCTGGTAAGGTAATTAACAATTTTCACTGTGAAAGTTATATCAAATACCAACATAGTGCTGTAAGACTATTCTGTAGTTCTCCTTTAATAATAAAAGCATTGTCTGTCTCATGTTTCATTGAAGGCAATGTGTGACCAACCAATATTTAAGGAGGAAAGCTGATCCTCACAGATATTGCCAAAAAGCCTGTGCAGACCATACAAGGTGTGGGCCAGTTATAGTTCCTGAGAAGCACCTCCAGGTAAGCTCAGCTGTCCAAGTGTTTCCTAATCTTTGAAATATTACTGTTTATGGTAATTAATGAAAAAGTGAATGTTGGTTAATTGTGTGTAGGTGAACTGTTTGCTGGAGATCACTAAGTCTGAATGAAGGAATAGAAAAACTTAAATTAGTGTGAGTTTCTGTTGTTTATGTTGTTGAATCAAAATTCAAATAAAAAAATGGAACTGGTTACTATCTTCTGAGTCTGTGTTCTAATGGCCTGTGTGGAGAGGATGAAATTTGGAGCTTGCTGAATTGCCACTAGTCACTTTGTTATTCTCCTTGGTCAATGAGTTGGAATTTCACAGAGTTAATAGTTGATTTTTGAAGACCTTGTTTGAAGATGTTATTTGCTGACTCAGGAGCACGGTGCAAGAAATGCTTCAGACTTGTTTTCTTGATTCAGCTCCAGTATGTGATCAGTAGATTTCTGGTTTTCTTTCTTTAACTTGGAAGTTTCAACTGTATTATTAAAAAGATAGATTATATGAGAAATACAGTTGCTGCTTATGTCTACTAGTTTTATGAACCAAGATTTTTTTTTAAGCTATAGGAAATACAGGGTGCTAATTCTGGGAAGTTTGTCAGGTTTTGTTTTGTTTTATTTTAAAGCTGCCACCTTCCTTGTGTCTAATAAATCAAAAGAGCTAATCATTCCTTGAAAGAAAGTTATTCCTTGGCTCTGGTTTTGTTTACTGTTCTTTACAGGACGTTTTCTTATCTTCTGCTGTCTTACAGAAGGATTTATTCTTGCCTTGAATTGTGTCATGCAAAATTTTGGTCATAAGTAAAGCATTTTAATTGTTGCCTTTGAACATTGTGCAGCAATGCAGGGTGTACAATGACAGCGACTGGCACCGCAGGCCCACGGGCTCACCTGACCAGGACGGGGTTCGAGATGCTGACTTTGTGCTCTACGTTAGTGCCCTCACTACTGACAGGTGTGGCCATGAAAATATCATTGCATATGCAGCCTACTGCCAACTGGAAGCTGAAATGGACAGGCAAGTATTCCTTTTGTTGCAAATTCTCTTTTTGATTAAACTTTCAAGGTTTTTTTGATTGTTCAGATGTAGAATTTGATTGTTTGCTTTTGTTGTATAACAAAAGAGGAGTCATTATTGAGACAGACAAGCGCTGCATTTATGTAAAATCACAAACCTGTCAAATAGTGCTTAACTTGCAGAGTTGAGGCACAGGACTCAAAGCTGATCCTCCACTCTTAATACCTAAACTTTATCTCAAGGTCCTGTTTCTGTTGAGGTAAATGTCATGATTTCACAAACTTAAAGAATGCAAGTTCCTTCTTATATTGCTTTTGTTTCCATTTCAGTTGTAGTCACTGTCACAGACTTTGTACCTCCCTAGGATCTTACCTAAAATTCAGGTCCCTTGCACTGTTGTCAGTGACACCTGTGCAGAATACTGAATATAGAGATTGATTGACCTCATCCCACCCGTCTCCATCCCAACACTAAACAAGTTAAGTCACTGTGTTGTTAACAGATATGTAGAAATGATTGGGAAGGACACATTTTTACATTAGGCTGTATCTTCTTTAAATCTTCTGCTGCATCAGTGAATAATGATTTGAATTTTGTAGTATTTTACCAAAAACTATTTAACTTAAAAAACTGTCTTCCAGGCCAATAGCAGGATATGCTAACTTGTGTCCAAACATGATTTCAACACAAGCTCAGGAATTTGTTGGCATGTTGTCTACAGTGAAACACGAGATAATCCATGCACTGGTAAGGGTTGATAAAATGTTGCCCTGAAATGAGTGCCTGCTTGCTCGCATGCCTTCAGCGTGTTGCCAAGAGAAGGATGTTTGGTGGAGGAAAGATCTTGCTTTGCCTCCTTCAATTTGTGTTAGTTGCCTTGGAGGGTTATACTTCCAGTGTGTCTCTGGTGAGTGTGGGGACTCTGTCATGGTGTTTGACCTTGAATATGAATGTCTTACCAAAGGTTTCCATGTACTTGTTTTTTGACTTGAAGGGTTTCTCTGCTGGACTGTTTGCATTTTATCGTGATGATGACGGAAAACCTTTGACGCCAAGATATGCAGATGGACTTCCTCCTTTTAATGAAAGGTATTACATATTCTTTGCACCTCTTGATACTCCCACTGAAGGATGTTTTCATGTTGCTTTTTTAGGATGTATTCTTGCCTGTTGAAAATCCAACTTCATCCCGTTATTAGAGTGACTTTCCTTTAAAATGTTCAAACAGTGGTGTGTGGTGACTTTCTAGTCTTCCTTCACATTGCCATTAAGCACTTATATTATCCACATATACTATAAACTAAGACAGGACTTCATTTATCTGAAGGCTGGAAGTTAAGCCTTACACTTGTCCATGCTGTCTAATGTCAGTGCAGTTCATTTTTAAGATTTATATCAGTCAAGATTTATAGTTATGCAGAACGGACGATGTGTGTGATCTGCTGTGTGAATTTTCTGATTTGTTACAGAATGAGTAGTTTGCATTCTTTTTCTTTTTTTAGTTGATATTGAAGATATTCTTCTAGGAGATGGAAGAGTAGAGAGCTTTTTTTTGTAATTGTGACACTAAGGGGTTTCATTTGATTTCTTACATTTTTGGTAACTGTAGAAAATGTGCCTTGAGTCTATAGACTATATTTTTTAAAATCTTACTTTGCCTTGTTAAATCAGTTGTGTGTATAATAAACACATGCTAAAACCAAGAAATGCTGCATAATATTTTTTTTTAATTTAGAAAGTATGAAGGGAGTATAGAGATTATCCATGATTCTGTTTCTTATGGAAATAGGTCTTTGCACAGTAACCTGTCTTGTGGGATTTGTTACCAACCTTTTCCTTACAGCCTAGGTTTGTATCAGTGGAGCAATAAAGTTGTTCATAAAGCAGTGAGGCTGTGGGACATACGTGGTGGCAAAATGCTGCGCCATGCTGTTCATCTTCTGGTGACACCTCGGGTAGTCGTAAGTCTGCATTTCCTTTCAAGCTTTGTATGCCAAGGTTGCCAGGACATTCTTGAGTCATAAGTATTTCTTATCCTTGAAGAAGTAATAGCCTAACCCTGCATTCCCTTCCCTGAAAGTATGGCCCAAAGTCTGTGCCCTTAACATTGTGTAATTGAGAGGGTGTAGCTAAAGCAAAGTGGAAAATGGGTGACAGACAGTATGAAATAAATAAATTGAAATAGTAAGAAAAAATGAAAGAACTGGAAGGTAAATTATAAAAGGTTAAGCAAAACTGATGTTGAAGAAATTCCTTAATCCTACTCTCTAGATGTTTTCCTGCAGACTTAAGACACTTCCTGCTCCTTTAATATTAATATTTTGTCATGTTTAAAAAGAAATTCCTCAAGGATTTTTGGAAATCTTTCTTGCTTCTCATGCCTCAGACTCTCTCTTTGTGCTCCCAACAGAACATATGCTCAAGTGTAACAAATTGGATTTGGAAATAAGTCACAGTGTTGATCGTATTTGGCCACAAATAGTATTTTTGTTTTAAATCTAACCAGTATATAGAGCAAACATGGATTAATTACCCGTAGTTTTGCTCATTTATTTCAAGGAGATGAGAAGATAGTGTGATAGGCTTGCTGTTGGGGTGCTTGCTTAGTCAGCCTCTGAGTAGAAAACAAAATGGTAGAAAAAAAGTGCTGAAATACTTGTCATAGGTAATTATAGAGCACTAGGACTGCATGTGGGTATCAGTATTTTGAGAATTGTGTTGAAATCTTTTCTTTCTAGGAAGAAGCTCGAAAACATTTTAATTGTCCAATTCTAGAGGGAATGGAGCTTGAAAATCAGGGTGGCATGGGTACTGAACTCAATCACTGGGAGAAGAGATTGTTGGAGGTTTGTGCTGACACTAGGAATGGAAGGGGATGTGACAGTGTCTGCTCCCTGTGCCTTGATTTTTAGGTTTGCTATGGTACCTATTGGAGCCTTGAAAATGCAGGAGTATCAAACCTCATTGAAAAACATCACAAATAGTACTTGATACTTAAATATTTAAAAATCCACTTTCTAGATATCTGTCTTTTAGCCTTCTTGCTAAGTCTCAGAATATGAGATCAAGTGTTACTGAAAAGCTAAATGTCTCTTACTCCTGTCTGCCATTTACCCTTTTGAGAAGATTTCTTCCAGTTTTAGGGCAAAGGGCATATTTCTTTGAGTCAATTGAGTTTTGTTGCCCTCTACCAGTTAAATACTTCATCATTCCATTTATTACCTTGACTTCATATTTATTCGTGTGCCCTGGCTTTAGCTTTTGCCATGTCTCCTCCAGAACCTTGCCTGATCAAAGAAACACTTACTTCCCCCTTAACATTTAAGCTAATTTTCATTTGTAACTTAGCACTGTGTGATGTTTTTGGCAGAGGTACATTGTCTAGTCACTGTTTTATGCAGTGAAGTAAACAAGAAGGGAAATGCTTAAGGATAGTCTTTCTATGAAGGAGTATGGGATTTGATTGTCAATAGTAAAATGAAACCAGAAATAAAGTGCTTTTTCATAAGAAGCATTTCTTACTGTAATGATTTTGAGTGGCTTACCAATCAAAGCTGGTAACTTTCAGAATGAAGCGATGACTGGATCCCACACTCAGAATCGAGTCTTTTCCAGGATCACCTTAGCATTAATGGAAGACACAGGGTAAGAATTAAGAATGGGAGGGTGGGTTTTGGTTCATTTGCGTTTGGTTTTCACTGTACTTAATTTTATTTCAAATTGGTGCACTTGTACTTATCCCTGTGCATCAGAGTAGATGATCAGCATAATTAGTTTTACATTAGACAAGGAGTCATACCTTGTATGTTACTTTTTCTTCAGGTATTTCAAAACCCATTAATCTAGCCTTAAAAAGCCAGTCATTGCAATGCAAAGTGCTGTTTGTAACATCTATTTACTTTTTGTCTTAATGTAAGTCTTCTTTCAATTGCATGCAATACATATTGATTATTTTTTCAGCTCTTCTTGCAGATAGAAAACAGAAATTGCCTAAGGTTTCATGTTTCTGTATGCATTGTTCCTTTGCAGATCACAAAATTTTCTTCTTCATTGTGACTTGAAAAATAGTGAAATCATGATGTGTTTTCTTATAGGCAGAAGGGGACACAGTTTCCTTTTTTCTTAATTTGAAAACCTTAAGGCATAATATGAAATTCTTTGAACTGCTGTTTTATTAATCAGAACAGTGATTTTTGAAGTAACTATATTCTCATTTCAAAATACCTTTACAGATGGTATAAAGCAAATTACAGCATGGCAGAGAAATTAGACTGGGGACGCAATAAAGGCTGTGACTTTGTAATGAAGAGCTGCAAATTCTGGATTGACCAGAAAAGACAAAAGTAAGAATACAGTCTTTTAAAAAAATTAAAAATAAAGAGCAAACCCTGATGCTTGTTTACATTTAGCCTCCAAATGTAACTCGGTGAAAAGAGGTAGAGGTCAGTAGAGATGAAAGAGATGCTGCCCTGCATCCCACCCAATTACAATAAATACAAAGGCAAACATCTTAGGGTGTAGAATGCATTTACACTATGAGAAGGCTGTGCTTCAGAGAGGACATGTAGAACTTACTCTAAAAGTGTTTGCCTTCTTATTTTCTCCCATTTAATTGGGAATGCAGCCTGTGTTGTTTTTCCTTACTGGACTGTACTGAAAACAACTGAAGGAGATGATAGCCGTCTTCAAAACACAGCCTGCCTTGTTTGTTCCTTACAACCTTGTTTGTTCTTTTCCTTACAATTCTCATACATTTCTAGGATACAGCTGCATAGTGGGCCTGTTTTGCTTTTATGTTTTTTCTTTAAAGTTTACAAAGCAATGTCATTAAAACTAAATAGGTGAATGCGTTGTAACTTTGTTTGCTGGCTTGATATTCTTTAAATCAGAAAGGTCATAACCAGACAAATAGGAAAAACTAGCCTCCAGAGAAGAAGTTGGTGCTTCTTTATGTGATTGACTGAGTCTAGGGGAGAATGGGAGCAAAGAGCCTTGACAGGCTGCTTATGTAAAGCATTTTAATTGATCTGGTGTGATTTTTATTCTGTTTTTGTTCGTTTGCTTTTTGTTTTTGAGGAAGCAATTAGTCACTCCATACTGTGACACTTTGAGGAGTAATCCTTTGCAGTTAACCTGCAGGCAGGACCAAAGAGCAGTAGCAGTGTGTAACTTGCAGAAGTTTCCAAAGCAGTTACCTCAGGAATATCAGGTATAATGGATCCTACTTGACAAATAACTGAAGTATTTTCATTGTTGAGCCTGATGATTGTATTTGTTTCAGTTTTTTTTCTTCTGAACTATTAGATGACAGTAGATACTGCAAAAAATGTCTACTTAGTTTATTACAAGGAGTCTGAAGACTGATAAAAACCCCTTGTGAACTTAATAAAAGAAAATTATGTTGTTTGGCTATCTAGCCAAATACCAGATAGAAATGTTGCTGTGTAACAGAAATCCCCCAAAATGTCTTGTTTGTGGGATTTCTTGCCCCAGTCTTCTGCCCTTTTTCACTGCACACTCATAAATTTGTTCTGTTTACATCCCCAAGAATAAATTATTACAAAGAGGGGAATCAAGGGCAGAAGTTGGGAATGATACATGCAGATATGAATCTCTGCATTATTTATGTTATTCTTATAATATAATATAGTATAATTTATTCTTAAATACTTCTGGCTCATCTGTTTCATGGGTATTGTAAGGTGCTGTTAATAGCATTTCTGAGTAGTAACAGCTGATGTTCTTGCAGCTGTAGTGATTTAGTCTGTTTAAAAACCAGCTGTACACTTGCCTTTGTACAAACTGTTTCACTACTGTACTTTGTTTTGCAGTACTTTGACAATCTTAGTGGAGTACCAGCAGAAGAATTGCCTTACTATGGTGGCTCAGTAGAAATTGCTGACTATTGTCCCTTTAGTCAGGAATTCAGCTGGCATTTAAGTGGTGAATTTCAACGCAGTTCAGACTGTAGAATAATTGAAAACCAGCCAGGTGAGTATTCAGGACTTCGGGGTGGTATTGCAAGGATTGCACTTGTTAACTTGGAATGGCCTTGCTGCATGTTCAGACAAATTGCATGTGAATTTTTTCACTCATGAGGTCTCACACCATGAGCTGTGTAAACACTGTGCTGTGGTAAGAAGCACAGCACAACTATTCTGTACACCTGAGGCAAACTGACATATCTAATGCAGGAATTGCATAAGGAATGAACAGATACTTACCCCAAATGATCCAAATACAAGACAAAGGATGGTGGGAGGGTGGGGTGTATTTATTGAGTCTCTGGAACATAATTGCACTTTTCACCTTTGTAGGTGTTTTGTTCAAGGCCAAGGTCTTTGCAAGTTACCAGAACATGGGCTTGTCTCCTAGTGTAATGCATGGATGTTCAGTATTGCAGAGCTCTAGAATGCTGTAGGATATTATCTGTCTGTGCAGTTGTCTCAAAAACAAACACCCTCTGCCCTCAAGCCAGCAATCACAGCTGGCATTCCCTGAGGGCAAACATAACCACATAGCTCTGATGGAAAGTGCTTGCTTGTTGGGGTTTTTTGGTGGTTAGATGATTATTTTGTTTGTTTCTTAAATCTTGTGTTTCTTCCCATGTTATTTTCAAGATGGTATAATTCTCAATTTGATAATAATTCAAAGTCTGAAATATTCCAAAAGTAAACCTTGAATTGTATGTGGAGTACATTGATTAGGTAGCCTTTTAAAATTGGTGTGGGCTTTCTGTTCCTCTGGTTAAGTTGTAATTCAGTATATTCCTTCTACCTTAGATCCTACCAAAAACTATGGTGCAGAGAAATATGGACCAAACTCTGTATGTCTTATTCAGAAATCTGCTTTTGTTATGGAGCAGTGCAGAAGGAAACTCAGTTACCCTGACTGGGGTAGTGGATGTTATCAAGTAAGTGTTTGTTGGGTTTTTGGTGGGTTTTATTTTTTAATAACCCTAAAGGGAAAAGTCAGGCTTAAAATGTGGGTTGTGACTGTTAGAACTTTGCCCCTGCACACTGGACATTGTAATCTGTAGATCATATAACATACTTTGAAAACAATCTTCCAACCATAAGCCTGTAATTTAGGTAAGTTAAGTGTGTGACTTAACTTAGGTGGGTGGCTTCCAGTCTCACTAGGGGCATCACCTGTCTCACCCCATGACACTTTATCCTCAACTAAGAAGGAATACTTCTGTGAAATGTTCTGTTATTGAAGCTTAATATTAATTAGTCACTCTGTTTTTTCAGAGGTGGAAAGCACTGTGCACAAGTCACTTATTTCTTACTATCCTCATTTTCTTTGGGACTATCTCACTGAGGGTGTCACAGTAACTGTACAACTCTACAAAAATAGTTACTAGCAGAAGCCAACTTTTACTCATTCTCAGCTGATGATCTGCTTAATTGCACAAAAAGAGTATGGTGCAAAAAGAGTCAGTGCTTTCAAACATTCCTGAATCTTGTAGTTGCTCAGAGTGCGTTAAAACACTTACTTCTCATAAATCATAATACAGACTTGACTCTTACTCTTCTATTTTAAGGTTTCTTGTTCTCCACAAGGGCTGCATGTGTGGGTCAAGGACACTGTGTACTTGTGCAGCCGCTCAGGCCAGGTGTTGACTGTGAGCATACAGATGAATGACTGGATACACATTGGTAATCTGATTTGCCCAGCCTGTTCAGACTTCTGTGACTCCTGTCCCCCAGAGACGGATCCTCCAGCTTCTAACTTAACAAGAGCTGCACCCATTGGTAGGTTGCCTTTTTTGCTGAAGTGAAACTTCTGTTAAATGTCTGAAAAGTCAAAGATTTGTGTCAGCTCTGACTGTCAGGAACAGGAAAGGAGAGCTACAGCTATTTTAAGATCCCAGATGTAGGAGGTAAAGGAAAATAGCAGAAGTGCCCTGCCTTTTGCTGTGCAGTCGTGCAGAATAGTGACTAACACAGGAGAAACGTGTCTGAAGCATAACGCCTTCATTTCATGCCTCTTTCTGGTAAACATCCCAGAAATCTAGCTTTAGCCTGGAAACTTATCAGGAAATCTGACCTGTGTTTTTAAGGCCATATAATTATTGTAATCTTATAAATTATCACCTTGGTGGAAAGGGAGTTCTCACTTGTATAACCTCCTGTTGATAATGTTCAGGTTGTAATGCAGAAAGATCAGAGTCAGTTTTCTTTTTGAGGAAGGTAAAAAGCTTAATTCACTAAATACCAGTTAATGTTTTGTTGAGAAGTTTGTTTTAAATCTTTGGTGGTTTTTAGTGTTCTCTTTGTTATTTTATCTTGTCTTTAACTGTAAAATTTAATTTTTTTTTTTAAATTTTTTATGTTTTAGACTTATGCTCCTGCTCGTCCAGCCTGGTTGTAACTCTTTGGCTACTGGTGGCCAACTTACTTCCCCTGCTAACAGGATTGTTTCTCTGCGCATAGACTTGAGCTTGGGGCAGGAGGAAGTTCTGAGATAACACTCATCCTGCTGCCCTCCTTACTGTGGAGCATGGGGGTTTTGTCTCTCACAGCAGCTCTCTCCTGCTGAACCTCATCTCCCCTGGCAAGTATCGCTGCACACAGTAGTCAGGGAGGTGCTGATGAAAGCAGGCAGAGTTTTGAGAGGAGGAAAATTTACCTTGTCATCTCAATAAGTGCCAATATTTTCCTGAATTGCAACCTATGGTTTTTTTGACACAGTTAACAAGATCCACTTTGCCAGCTGTGTTAGACTATCTGGCAGCTCAGTCAAGATCTGAAATGAGAACTCTTCTGTAATAGAACTGATGGCTGGTTTTTTTGTTATGTCTGTTGTGTGATTGGTAGCAAAGCATCCTCAAACTGAAAATATACCTCAGTGGTTAGTCAAAAGCCATGTAAAAATCCGTTGTCATCACTGCTGATAACCCAGGCCTAAATAGGCTGGTAATTTGTTTGTTTGTTTTGTCAATTCCTACAATTTATGGGGGAGGAAAGAATGTAATGGGATAGACCAGTGGTTGGCAGTTGCCTCCACAACTTGATTCTGCAGCTTTGAGCCCCCTCAGAATTCATACTAGGTTCATTACATACATACTGGGGTTCATTACATCTTCCTACATGCACAAAATGGAATTTCAGACTAGTAACCAGGACAAGTGTCTAGAAATCCCATTTTCATTTAGCATGTGCCCCTTCTACTATTTAATACATCACATTGGAAAATTCTCAAGAGTTTGCTAGGCAAATGCATTTCAGTACTGATACTCAGCCTGTAAATTTGGGATACAATTTATATTTATTTTTTATTTTGTTGGTTTATTCCTCAAATAATGAGTAATGGCATTATTGTTTCAAAACTAGTATGAACATTACTGCAGATGTTCTCACTTCTTGTTGAAGAGCAAACCAGTAGCAATGGCAGCTATAATTTTACAGGATCATGCCAATGTCTCCAGACCAAAAACTATATTGAATGTGTAAGGAAAGCCTAATCTGTTTTCTTTTTTTTCTTCCCTCTACTTTTTCTTGGACATGTAAATACTATGGATTATTTGAGTATTTGTAATAAGTTGAGAATCAGATGGTTTGAGCCACATGAGGGCACACCTTGCTACAAAATTAATCACTTGATGACAAAATATATGAGGAAGGAAATGAGTAAAATCTGTCAAGGTAAGGACAGCTGCTCTATAGGACCTTTGTAAGGATGTTTTTTATTTATTTCTGACTATAATTTGTAACAAATAATGCTATTTAGAGATGAAGAAACTCTTTGTGGTTCAATCCACTGTCTGTCCTTCTAGGACAGTTTTCACTCCTGGAAAAGTATTAAACTTAAGGGAACAGACATGCCCAGTGCACTAAAAGATACAGATATAGGGAGAAAGATGATGTTACTCTGCTTCTTAAATGTCCTGTGATATAATAATTGTCATTGACTGGATCCCTTTCCTAAATGGAAGGTAGGGAGATCGAGTAAAACTTTAGCTACAATTATACTGTAATAATAGGACTTTCATCATGATTGTAACAAATTCTTTGTGCCTACTGGACTTGATTTTGTTGGTTTTTTTTTTTATTTATTTAAGGAAACTCTTATGACACTGCTGAGGCAAGTAAGGTGCAACCCTAAACTGTCTGAAGACATCACAGTTGAGAGCACCTTGCACTGGGCTAGTTCTCCTTAACTGAGGTTATGCTTGCTGTGAGTTACACAAGGCCTAGGCTAGCCCTAAATCAGTGTCTCGGGGAAGCAATACAAGTCAGGACTCAAATGCTTTAAAACTGTACAAATTGAATTATGAAGTGCTCAGATTGATAAGTGAAGACTATTTTAATATATCCACAAAACAGTCAATGTAAACTGTTACCTGGAAAACATAAAGGTTTGAGAATACATCTTAGGTCCCGGAGGTTGATATTGTATTTTTTGTCTGTTGTGCAATAATACAGTTGAATTGGTATCACTCAACAGCAATGCTTTTGATACTTGAAAAGAAATTACTGGTTATTTTTTCTTACTGTGAAATGTTTGCACTGTCTGAACTTTCTGGTTAACTTTATAAGTGTTAAACTTTTTAACTGGTGTTAATTTATTGTTCTAGGTATTTGATATGCTGGTCTCCTGTCTAAGTGTGAGATTTGTCATATTTAATTGAATATTTTTATCTTCTACACAGTTGTTTATCTTGAGGGCTTTTCTTCTTTTAATCTCTCTTCCTCAGAATTGACTGAAAGACGGCTTAGAAAGTTGATGCTTACCTACTTCTGAATTGTATGCATTAATATTAAAGAAAGGGGATGTAGTGCTTTGTATTGGCAGGGAAAAATCTATCGGCCTGTTGGAGCTGTGGTGGTCAGGTTCACCAGTACCTGCTAAGTAGCTGCATCAGTGAACCCAGTGAAGTAAAACTGCTACTGCCTTAATAATCTGAGATTTCAATTGTAATTTCTTTGTTGTGCAGCCCTTCAGCTGCCTGTGAACTGCAGAACTGGACATGACTTTGGGGGGTCGGGCGCAGAATGTACTTTAGTCAGAAAAATTCAACATCTTCTATCCCACCAGTGAGTTAGCAGCTGCTAGCAGCTGTAGCCTTGTTGGAACTGCCAAGAAATGTGTCAACTTAAAGTGGCAATGAATTGATAGCTGTCATACAGAATATTTGAGTAAAGCTGACTACCTCAGTTCTGTTTGTCTTTGCGTTCAGCTTTTAGCCTGCTGTGAACTTCCACATTTTAACATGAATTAAGTAAAATCATGTCTCAGGTTTTTAAGAGTAAAACTACTACAGTAGGAAGCATAAGCCATTTTTGAGTATAGAACGCAGCTAAAATTGTAGCTTAAGCAGATCAGCTATGTAGCCTTAAGTGTAGTTTCTGACGTAAAATTCAGAATTCTTTTCAATAAATGCAAAGTTTGCTATGTTAGGTGTCCTGACCACTTGTGACTAGTCCCTCCTATTGCATCTTTGAAGTGTGAAAACTTGGAAATACAGCCCATTTAAGCCTTTGTGTTTCTACCGGAGAAGACTGGGCAGCAGGAGCCCTGGAAGTTGTGGTGAGATGCATGAGTTTGCTCATCTGTAACAGAAACATTTTCAGTGTATAGTATCCACAGTTTTAACTTAATAATTTTTTTTCAAATATTCCATGTTTGCTTAGGGAAGTAAATTAGTCTTGCAATCTTTTTTGATCCCAGTAGTTCAAATAATTTCAATTAGAAGTTGAAGCAAGTCATATTTTAGGAACACATTTTTTCTGGTGTTGCAATTATTAGGAGGAAGGATAGCTTTTGGCTGCAGAATGCAGCAAGTAAAATCACATTGGAAAGCAGCAATTCATTCCTCCTGATGAGTTGAGGTCTTGGGATACTGTCACAGCCCTTGATGTAGGTTAATTACTGAAAGAGAATTATATCTCCTATTAATTGACTGTCAGTCCAACGCAGCTCATTCTTTCTGCTGAGCACTAATAAACTGGGGAGACTGATGTCTGAGAGCAGACATATCCACAATCCCTTATGAGGGCCAGTTGTTTTTAAATCTTCCTGTCCTGCAAGTCTTTCTGCTTGATGATACTCAGTAGAGAGGGAGGTGTACATCCTTCCTTCCCCACATTTCCAAGGAGTGACTTTCAGGCAGCTGAGCAGCTCAAGGTGTTTTCCCTGCAAGACTGAACCCCTGTTTTTAGCTTGTGTGGATGTGTGGGTGCCTGCTTGCATGTATGTACTGCTCTTCAGGATCTGCGGCTGTTTGTGCACTGAGTAACGTGATCTTACACCACCAGACTTCCAAAGTGCAAATGTTGCCTTTTTAATGTGAAGCTTACCTTGGAGATAAAACAACTGTTTTGAGAGAACTGGCTGACCTTGAACATGTGTTTCCTATTTTGGTACAGAATGTAAATATAGAACTAACTATTTTACACAGATTTTGGCTGGACTGAGATATAAGGGCTAATTTGTGTTATTTATGGAGTAAAAATTTCCATATTTTACTGTTTAAAAAAGGTATGTCGTGCAACAGAGGAAAAAACTGTTCTTCAATAAAATATCTGTAGAATATTAATTCTTCTTGTCCTTTTCCTTGAGAGCTGACGATGATTAACTGCAAGAGTAAGTGCAGTAAAGGACACTATTACAACAGTCATTTATTTTGTGAGAATGTTGAAAAATTAAATTACATCAAGTCTGCATATTGATCACTTTATTAAACTGTTATTTGATACACTTTGAATGTAAAATATTCTATGTTATTATTCGCTCATACATGACTTATCAGAAATTCAGCCTGATGGTGAAGGAAGGAGGTTCCTGAATTCTCTATCCCATCCTCATGTATTTGATACTTCAAAACTGTGCAATGTGTAAGTATTTTTTCTCTTGAAATTGAAGATCATAAATTCCCTGCTTTGTGTGAAGGATTTGGCCACATGATTCCCATCTCAGTGGCAGGAATGTTGGTGTTGCTCTGCAGAGCCCCGAGCTGTTGGGTGTGACTGGAGTCTGAGCAGGAGGAGCTGAGCTACCCTTGCTGCTGTTCAGCAGGATCAGGGATGCTGCAGCCCCTGGTTTTGGTACCCAAGCTAGCTTTGCTAGCTGTGAGACTGAGATTTTTACAATATATTTGTAATTACAATACATTATTACATATATATATTACTCTGGTAAATGTGAAAGACCTGTCGTTCCTCTAAAACGAGTTGAAATTATTTTATAATTAGCTCATTTTTTCTCTGTAAGCAATATGACAGCGAGTACATAGATTTAAAAAACTTCCCTTCCTCTGCTGTTTCAGAAAATCTGATAAAGCACAGCAAAAGTAGGTTACTCTTCCTTTTGGTTTGCCTTCTCTCAAAATAGGAGTATTTCAAAAGGGGATTAAAGCTTATAAAATGTGCCACTGTTCATTTTGTTGATGGTTTTAACTCTGAAAAACATCAGGTATCTAAAGTTACCCAAGTATAGCTATAAGGTTTAAAAACTTCAGTGTTTCTAAAATTTATGCCACTGGTAGCACAATAAAAATCCACTGGTCTGTGAATCCAGTTTGTGTGTAAAATTCAGAAGCAGATGGAGATCTCTCTCCTGGAGTGTCAGATATGCTGCTTGAGCAGGATCAGGACACGGCTGTGCAGTCTGGAAAGGCGCAGGGAGCTGCACTGGTGTCAGAGCAGTGGAGCTTCCTGGTGCAGCTAAAATGCAGCCCCATGTGAAAAGCCAGTTTACAGGAGTTCTGTGCGTCTAGAGCGGTCCTTTCCATACACGTATAAAAAGTCAAGTATCACAGAGGGTTTGTCACTGTCACTGGTTGCCCCCTCAAAATATCAGCAAGTTGAGCCCTGGTACATCTCCCTGCCAACCTCCTCTTCTCCCCTCTCAGCTCGTACCAGTTAATGATGAGGACTTGCTGAGAAAATCTGATGCTAACAAAATTGTCCTTTGTTATTCCAGATTTTTTTTTTTTCTGTGTTTTAAAGAAATGCAGCAAATTTAATCAAGGTCAGATTACTACTGAGTATTCCTAGTGTCCCAGATTTGAAACGAACAATATGCCCATCCCAAACCCCTTCTCTTTTCCCCCACACCTTAAACTGTTTTATTTATACATCTGATGAACATTCAGGTGTGTCTGAGCACAGTAATAGTACTTATTTTTCCAAAAAAGCTTATACTGGGAAATGAAATCAAGGAAGGCCTAAATGTCCCAAAATACAAAATGTTATTTGTGTTTGAGGGGAATTATGGAAATCCAGCATTTGCCCATGTAATTGCATCTAACTGCTCATGGAATTTTTTTAACTATAATTTATCTGTTTGAATGAGTTCTTTGATTTTTCTATCTTTTGTGCCATTCTGTAAGTAACTGTAGGAAAAATGTTGAGTTTTAAGTGAGCTATTTAGCTCTTTTGTAGAAATTACAATGGGAATTGTTTTCAGTCAACGAGAAAATAATTATATGGAAATACCCACATTACTAACTCAAATCAAATACTGTTCAGTTCTCTGTTTTTTTCCTATTCCTTAGGTATAATGTTGAAATTAAAGGCAGATTTTTTTTTTACCCCCAGGACAAGGGGAATGAAATACATTCTTTGCTGCTTTTACAGCAAGTGTCACACAACCTGTTTCTCTACTTCAGTTGCCATGGAGTGGACAGAAATCCCAGGAAGGTGAGAATTGAGCCAGGTGAGGAGAAGGGATCTCTACATGTGCTCTGGGTGGTTCTGCAGGCACATCAGGAAATCCTGGATTGATCGACCCTCGTAGCAGATCTTGTAGATGGTTGTAAATAATGGAAACCTGAAAGAAGCATGTAGGAATTAAAATGTTTTTTAAAGTTTATATGAACATTTCTATTCCATTTTACAGAAAGAATTGTTTTGTTCTGTTGAAAGTGGAAAAATTTTGCCTTTCTTTACAATATAATTTTAGTTTAGGGCTGCCTTTACTGGAAGACTAGTAAGTGAAGAAGAGGAGCTACAGAGGGGGAAATCATGGGAGTGACAGCAGAGAAAAGCTGTTTTGGAAGCAAAATACCTATCCAGTATTTTTTATTTAAAAACAATTTTGAATTGCATATCCTCTTGTCCTGCTGTGTGCAAAATGGATATATTATTTGCAGTCATTACTGGTATCCAAAGGACTAAAAAGAATGAAAATGTCTAACGATTTTCTTTTCTTGGCTTAAAGGATTCTTTTCCTTTAACAAGCTGTCTTAGTCATTATGCGGTAAAAAATGGGTCCACTAAATGACTCGGAGCTGAGCATGTACAAAGTGCAATTATAGGATAATTATTAGATCAAGCTGTGATTTAAAACTGCTGTCAAAATGAGCTTTCCTTTTCTCTCTCATTTTTGAAAGATAATGCCACTTGAATCTTCTGTATCTATTTCAATTCTAATAAGTTTTTAAGGATTCACTTAACAGTGTTTGACTCTTCAGTATTGCTAAGGTATGAGAGGAAATGGGATGGAGGGAAGTTTATTCTGTTGTGTAAATTGAGGCAAAGGTTTCAAGTTATAAATAATCTTACACCATCCCAAGGAATTAGAGGTACTTTTTACCTCAGCAGTATTTGTGGCACTAAAGCATTGATATCAGCACACATTACCTGTTCAATGCATGTAAAAATCTTTGATTAGGAATATGATCCTGAAATTTGTACTGAGATAATCAAGTTCAGGTTTGTGCTGAGAGCAGGACTGCTGCAAGCTGCAGTGGGGGTATACTGAGAATAAGAAATGCTTTGACCCATAAATCATGTCTGCAAGATGATTCTATGTATGGCCTTAAATCTTATTTGGGGGATGGGGATGTCTGGGAGGCTTCTTTACATTATATTTTCTTTTGCTTCCTATGTATGGGCCATTCACTTAGGAGTTGGTGGTGATCTCTATGGGTCCCTTCCAACTCAGAATATTCTGTGATTGTTCTCCCTGCTGTTCCAATGTGATCTCACATTACTCTGTCTTCTATTAGGCACTAACAGTATCCCCTGAACCCACTCTCTGTCTGTGACTTGTTTCTTCTAATACTGCTCAGCCCTTATCCAATTCAGCTGACCCTGGCAATGAGGAGTCAAGCCAGGCTCTAGCAGTGGCCCAAGATGTAGAAAGCTGTTGTTGCAGAAATGAACAAGATAATTAAACATGAGTACAGCTAAGGAGGTTATGAATCACTCATAATTTGTTGTTGATTTTGTTTTTTTTTTAAATCAAAGCACTTACTTCTGGAGCATATTTTTCTGTTTCAGAATTTTGTAGACTTCGGCTGATGTCTGAGGACCTTGCAGCTTTTGTCCATTCAGCATCTCTTTTTCCAGCTCCTCAATGGACTAGAAGAGAGAAGACTGTTTACTTGGGTCAGAGGGAGATACTGCTGTGATACCAGTAGTTATCAACAAGGTAAACAATTAATAATGCCTTTGTGAAACACAAAAGGACTTCTTCATGTGTCAGTGTAAAATATTTCAAAATCCTTCTTACTTTTCCTGTGCGAGCAAAGGCTTCCGCTACTTTTCTGTTGCGTCCCCCGTAGCAGGTGGTGATGAGATCAGCAACCCCACAGCTTTCCAAAAAGGTGCCTGTTGACACTGGTCCCTTGCAGAACATCTTGGCAAAGGCCACCATCTCCATGAGGCCCAGGCGTATCACTGCTGCCTTGGTGTTGTCGCCGAAGCTCAGTCCATCGCAGAACCCCGCGCCCACCGCCACGATGTTCTAAAAACGGGCCAGGGCAAAATACAGGGGAGGGAAGGAAACAGCCAAGGTGTGCTGCTCATTAACGTACACTGACCTCCAAGGAAACCCCTCAAATCTGTCCTCATCAGAACAAGAGTCAGTTTCCAATGGCCATGAGTTATCTTATGAAGAAACAGGTCAGATAATGTTGAGCAAAAGTCGCTGGACTTTTACAAGATTTTTATTAAGTATCTGCTGTTACTCCCATGGGCAAAAACCAAAGCTGTGTTTTATACACTAATACTGCAATCACATAGCATGTATGCAATTAGTGTTTTGTTTTTCCACTAGTTCCAAGTTGGATCTCACTGACCTTTCTGTTTAACTATTTGAAATATCCCACACAGAGTCATACCTTTCTAGGTTTCCTTTGTGGGTCTCTGATTTGAGCAGGCATGGATTCTGTGAAGATGCTGCAGTAGATCAAATTTTGGGCTTACCTACAAATATCAGCAGAACTGCCCTTGTCTATAGCTCTAAACAAATCTCTCAGGATCCTAAACATCTTCACAAATCCTCACCATTGTTCGGCATGTTTCCCTTCCCACCTTCCAATTCCCAGCTCCTAAATAAGTCCCTAAATAAATGTAGTTCAGTGTATGTGAGTAATATGCCACCTAGTGCTACCATTGGCATGTTTGCTCCAGACATGTATGCACATGTTTAATTTTTTAGGGTTATTTTTAGCAGAAGCAAAACCAAACCAGTGATTTCAAGAAGTGCAATGATTTTTCACAAAACAGAAAAAAACTTCTCTCCCATCTGTTCCTGTCCCCAGTTCTGCTCTGTGGCCAAAAGAAAAATCTTTTGTGCTTGGTTTTGTATATCAACAAATTTTATTATTGTATGTGAAGTTAAACAGGACCAATTCTTTCCTCATCAGTCAACCACCTCCTCCATGGAAGGGTGAATTACTGAAGTATAAATGACTAAACATGTAAAGAAGTAAAAAGGATCACAGGCTGAAGTCACTTTCAATTCATATAAAAGTAAACTCTGAATCACTGAATTGTCCCCTCATTGGAAATTCAGTGATTCTGGTGTCATTTCTGATCCCACCTGGGATCTCCATGTGGGCACTGCTGAATGCCACACAGGTGTGCTGCCAACACAGAGCATTGCTTCTGATGTGAATTTTCTAGCAGGTTAGTACTTAAACCGTGGACATAATTATTAGTGGAGCTACTCTGTGTAGTGAGAGTCTTTTAGTGTGCTCACAACACACAAGCAAGAAACACAGTGAACTAAACTCTGCTCTCTAAAACAGATGTGCCTCTGGTAAAATAAAGATAAAAATACAGGTATTTTTAAATGCTTTGCCTGCAGCTAATTTTTAGATAAATTTCCCCTTTTTGGGGAAATTTCTTTCCCAGGCTGGAAAATTTATTTCCCAGGTTTATTTTCCAGGTTGGAAAACTGGCCCATGAATGATGCATCTTGTCTACACTCATTCACTCACTCAAATTAGACCCTGTGGCTTACAGAAGACTCAGGTGAGGTTAGAATTTGGCCCTAATAAAACATATTGGCTTGAAAACACTCACTTTTAAGGCTCCACAAAGTTCCACTGTATCGGAGTCGAGCACCACAGTAATCCTGAAATTGGGGGTCTGCATTAATTCTTTAAAGATCTCCCCTTGTGTTTTGTTTTTGCAGCCTGTGGGAAGGAAGGATGAAAGAGCACTTTTACAATGTTTCAGAGTGTACACAATTAATCTGAAATAAGGTTCTAGGGACTTACTTCAGCTTTTGTGATCCCAGTCCCAAGGTATTGCTAAACCAGAAATGTGTGCAACAACAGTTTCTGCTGCTGGATGCCAGTGTTAAGTGTAGGCAACTTCAGGCCATTGATCAACATTGCTTAATGACACTTCAAAGAGCTTAAAAGTAGATAACCCCTAATGAATCTTTCTGCCTGAGAAAGCTTGTACAACAACAGACCTTACAAAAGACATTATTTACAAACCATTTTCTGCAGACAATAGTATAATTTCTGCTTGAAAATGTAAACCTGTGTCAATGCTAAATACTATGATGGGGCACAAATGACTATTGCCCAGTTACAGGGGGATCCACAGATGATGAAACTGAAGGTTGGCACTAAAACCTTTTTCCTACCAATTCTACAGAGGTTATGTATCATGTTGTTACAGTGCTCAGCCAAGGAGAGCCCTTAGTGCTAAAGAAACTGAAGTTTGCCTTGACCCAGAGAGCCCATGGCCAGCTGGGCAAGGACCTTTGAATAGAGTTTCACTTGAGGTTTGTACAAGGTAGCTTGGTTTCCTTCAGGGGGAGCTCAGCTGTGAGTTTTACTAGCCCAGAGCACCACACTGGTAGCTGGGAGGTTTCTCACCATCTCATGAGAAACTTTAGGTTTCCTTCTTGTTCTTCACAATACCAGTTGTCTTTGAGGCAGCTGTTTCTGGGTTCATGGCTTTCCATGAGGACAAAAGTAAGGGGCAAAGCTCTTTGCACAGTCATCCTCACATCAGGGTTCAAACCAGGCCAGCAGAAGTTAAATTTCCCCCCAGGAGAATTAATGGAGCTCAACTCTCCTAATCATGTCTAGTCCTATTTGTGCCTAGTTGCTCTTTCAGTAACAAAAGCCCAGCTGGTACAGTTTGCACCATTACTGTAATATTTGCAAGGCAAAGAAACATTATTGCAACACAATTTATTTTTCTTTTGCCTTTCCTAGCTATGGAAGGATGTAACTTTAATTTTGGCTGACTTTAAAAATCTCTGAGTTTTAAAAACTACTCGATGAACTTTCCAAATCAGGTCAGACACAGTCTTGGGAGGATCTGAGGCCATGTCTTGGCAAGCATTCCAAATGGGAGAGAGGAACAGAATGTTACTGGGTTTTCTTTTCCAAACAAAGAAATTTTAAGATGAGGAAATACACCTCTGGGAGTGTGAGCACATAGGAGCTTCTGATTACACTTCTTTATCTAGACTGTATTATGTATCAGCTGCTGCTGTACTCCATGTTGAGCTCTACAGACACAAAAGGTGGCTTTTGCCAACTCCTACAGAAACAGGGTTAAGATGTGATATTTTCAATGGATTAAATTAGCTCTCAGCACTGAAACTCACTGTCAGTTTGAATCTCATTCTTTCAGCACCAAACTCTCTGGAAATAATCCCAGCTCCCTGAAGGAGCTCAGCAGGCACTGCACCCCTCAGGAGCCACCTGGTACCAGTCACATCCCCCTGCTTCTTCCAGAGGTTATCCTGCCACAGGTGACTGTAAACCCCAGGTCTGTCTGACTCTTTGCAATAGTTACCAATGGTGGTTTCACAGAACTTCTCATCAGCCACTTCTTTGGCTATGTTGGCCCCCATCAGCACACTCATCTCTATTTTCAGTTGCTCTCGAATGAGGTCAGAGATGAGCTTCAGGCCATCAGGACCCTCATCAATCCCCTGAAAAGAAGATAGTTAAAGCCAAGGTATTAGAATAGGAAAATGACAGCAGCAGAGCACTGGTAAAGCAGAAGGTGTTCTATTGCCTGCAGCTCTCTGCCTTTAATTGAAAAAAATGGGTCTTACAATCACTAGTGTTAGCCATTAATACAAATGCTCTGGGTTTGTACTTTGGTAACTGCAAATTCAAGGCAAGCTCAGGGAGAAGGAGTGACAGTCAAGGTAATCCTGCAAGAAGCCTCACATCAAGTGCTGCTGTCCTGAGGCTTGCATTCTTTGATGTTGTATTTTTCCTTTCAGTTAAATTTCTGTAGTACAGGATTAGACATTTGAAATTAAGTCTACTAGAAATGGCTTTTTTTTGCAAGATCTAAGTATTAATCAGAGTGGGGTTTGGGTGTTAAAGAGTATACTGAACTGTCTTGGGTTTTTTCTGTTAAATTTGCAGAAATTTCCTTCCTCTCCCACCTTCCTCTCTTCTCCTTACTGCTGCTTATGAGATAATTTCTATAGAGGGGAAGAGCTGGTATTGAAGTCCGAAAACTTGAATTACATTTCTTTCATTACAATTTTAAGTGGGATATTTCCTGTGATGCAATCAAAAGAAGGAGTGGTAAGACTACATTACTATGCTTTTTGCCTCTGGCTTTTAGTTTGACATTTTCTTAAAATATTAATTCCTTTTAAGATTACGATAATCTGGTACCTCTCTAACCTTAAAAAAGAGATTTCTCAGTTCATGTCAGGTTGAAATTGCTTCAGTTTTGCAAAATCCTTAGTGTTATTATGCCATTTAATGCTGCCAAGAACAGCTTTAGTATGTACTTGGAAGAGGCACTTTGGCTTGGAGTTCTGTTAGGAGTTCACTGAGGCTGTAATCTCAGAGTATTTTTTCTGGCAGCAGTGCCAGCTTTTTGCATCCCTTCCTCTGCCCATTTTCACCTCCATGCTGGTCCAAGTGGGAACTGATCCAGGATGAACGTGATTGGCAAAGACAGATATTCTTAGTCTGGATAGGTTGCCCCATCCTTCCCTCTCCACAGCCACAAGAGCAGCAGAAGGGCTGGCAGAGCTGGGCAGGTTTTAACTCTTGCAGAAAGAAATGCTCGTGTTTATGCAGAGCATGCAACTGAATGCTGCAGCTCCTGCCCCTGAGTTGGAGCTGTTTATTTACTCCATATTGACTGGGTACTGTGGAAACAACAACTTACCTTGATCAGGGAAATCCCAAATGTCCCAGGTTTTATCTGTCCTGCAATCTGCTCACAGATTCGTCCAATAAATTGATGTGGCAGAACGAACACTAAAATATCTGCCCCGTTTGCTGCTTCAGCTACGTCTGGTACAGCCACCTGGGACAAGAGTGACAAACAAAATGAGCCTCAGGTAGGAATCCTCAGTCCTTGCAAGACACCATCATGCCAAAGCCAAGGCAGATGCAGTGCAAGTGTCCTTAATTTTAACTGGCCCTGTGGCATAGCTGCCAGCTCTCCACACAAGCAGCTACACATCTCTTCTGAACTATCCAAAGCAGCTGAACTGTTTTGGGGTTGTATTTTTATTTTTTTTTTTTTAATTATTTAACCCTGTGTGGATAATCTGGGGAAGATGATATACTTCATAAATTTGTGCTGTGCTGGAAGGCCCCTTTATCTTCTTGATCTAGTTCCTGAAGATAGCTGACCAACCCCATATGATTCTTTTGGAATGAGTGGTAGCNATTTTTTTTTTTTTAATTATTTAACCCTGTGTGGATAATCTGGGGAAGATGATATACTTCATAAATTTGTGCTGTGCTGGAAGGCCCCTTTATCTTCTTGATCTAGTTCCTGAAGATAGCTGACCAACCCATATGATTCTTTTGGAATGAGTGGTAGCACTGGGGGGCATAGGAGAAAAATGGGGTGCTGGGACAGCACTTCTTCTGGAAGTCCTTAGTTTCCATAGGTCACCAGCTGAGTTACTGAGGAATAAACTATATCAAAAGGCAGGGATTATCCTCTTTGGGCCAGTATGTGTCTTTGTTTTAAATATACAGTAATTTTCCCAAGAGTTACAAAAACCTGTACAACATGCTTAAAAATTACCCAGCTGTATCTTCCTCCAAATGCTGGCATTGCTCAGAACAACAATTCAAGCCAGGCTACAGAGGCAAGAGCAGGTGAAATTGGACCTGCTAGAAGCAGCTTACAATAGGAGAAAACATCACTCTTGGGTACAACCTTGAGCAAGTGGGATTCCCAGCAAGAAAACCAGAGCTGCTGCCAGCCAGGCTGCTTCTCTGGGAAAAACAGTGAAGTGAGAGCAGGGCAGAGGCTGGCAGCACTGCACAGGCTGTGCTTCTGTCTCTCCAAAATGCTGCAGAGCAATGCAAGGAAAAGCTCAGCTTGTTTGTTTTCTTTTTTTTTTCCTCCATTGGAGATGGTCTAAGGGTCCCTCTACTGCAACCAGCTGATTTTTGGTGGTGAAGCCTCAGGCTTTGCTCTAAACAGGGTGAGGCTGGCCTCAAGGGATGATGACCAGCCTGTTGATCAGCTAGAGGATTGTAAAAATAACTGTGACAAGTGTGTTGTAACCCAGGAGAACTGTGTGCCAAGTTCAAACACCAGGAGTGCAAATATGCAACCACAGCACAAAATGGAATAGTAAATATAACCACTCCCCAAGGAAGACCTGCCACATGCAACGTTTTTACTTCCCTTTACAACTGCCACTGTTCCAAAAATGTGGCACTACTCACAAAACAGTGGCATTTGGCAAAATCTTGAACAGCCAAACCTCCTCACCTCACTTGCTTCAGTAGCAGTAAATTATCTAAGGTGATTAAGTAAGTAGAGGTGTATAACTTGGTATTTTAAATGTCCATGAAAATAAATACCTTGTATTTTTTGATGGAATTTAGACCTTATTAGCTGTCCTGAAATCACCCATGAGCTGATAGCTCATTATTCATCTCCTTGTAAGCCATGGCCTCTGCTTTTGATTTCTTTTTCTGAAGAAAGGAGAACAGTAGCTTTGCCTGTTTTTCCAGAAGATGCTGTGGGTTTGAAATATCTCTGTGTAGACAGATCTCTGCCTGCCATTTCTACAGTTGTGCTGAGCTCTGCCAGAGAGGAGGATGGTGTGATACCAGCACAGACACAGTTGGTGTTTGAAGTTGTGCGTGACATACAAGACAAGCAGAAATCAGAACAAAATTATATTCCAGGGAGTTAGAGTGGAGTGAGTTAGGTGGCAAACTAGAACAAAGCAGTGAATTGCTACCTAATTTTTTTTTCAGATGTTGCCTCCCTTATTAAAAAAAAATAAAATTCAGAGATTTTTAATTTTTTTTTCAACTTACCACATTGTGGGGTATCTTATATCCAGGCAGATATTTAACATTTTCATGTTCCTGGTTGATGATTTCTGAGAGTTTTCTTCCATTAATGATCTCTTCAAACACCCACATTTTGACAGTGGGATCAAATCTGTTGGACTTCTGGACATTTTTGCCAATGATTCTTGCTATGGCTGATCCCCTTTAAAATAAAATAAAAAATCACTAAAAGGGGAAAAGTAGTTTTGTTGTGAATTAGAAACACAAGTTACTTTAAACCTCATAACCCATAAAAAGCCTGTGTTATAAAGCTATCTAGGTGCTTGCAGCATTTATCAGAAAGCTTTATCCACTACCCTCCATCAAGAGCCTCTTAAGTTTAAAAACAGAGGAAGTGTAACAAGGGGAAAATATAACTGCAATAATGGAACTGAAGTAGTATCAAAGGTTGTAAAGCAGGATGTACCATCAATAGCACTAAAAATGCATTAGCTGAGATTAAAATCTCCTATGGTCCTCAGATAATTCTGTTTTTTGTCAAGATCAGTAAGTGTAAAATAATTCAAGTGGTAAATAAGTGCTGAGCAATCTTGCTGTGACAGTCTTTGTGCATCGCATGTGAAACAGATGCATCCCACTTTCCTATCCATAACCAAACAGTTGGAATAAGGATTTTACATAAGAGCTAAATGCTCAGAAAAAGACCAAACAACCCTTCAACCTGGTGGTTTCTCTTTACTTATTGTTCTAATTATCACTGTAACAGGATCTGTAATACTTGCAGCCTGAGGATATTTTAACTATCCAGTTTACTCATCTTGAGTCATGCTGAGCATTTTTAATTTCAGGTCAGACAATAATTTTATTCCCCCATCATCACTGCAGTCTTGCAAACACTCACATGGCAAGGGAGATAGAAACCTCGCAGAAAATATTGGAAGTATTGTTTAATGAACTTTAAATTATTTGGGGAAGAGGGGTGATTATTTTTACTCCTCTCTTCCTTCTCTCCATTTTAATGCTACTTTAATCTCTCAATATTGGCCACTTTATTAACACAAGTGAAAGAGAAGCTCCAGCTGCTGCACTCTTGTCCTCTACCCACTTGTAACAAGGAGCATGAATAGGGTTTAGCTGTGGTGTGTGTTCTGGAGCTAATAAAGTTCTTGGGGATATCAAAGACAAAGTCCAGGTAGGTTTGTGCTGTTAATGATTCAAAGGGAAACCTCTTTGTAACTGACCCTCCTTGGTTCATCCATATTTTTCATATAACAGGTTTGCATAAGGTTAAATTTCTCAATAACTAGTAAGGTCTTATTAATAGGTAATTAAGGTCTGAATCTTTAATGACAAAGAAATCCTGCTGAGATCAGGTTTCACTTTTCTCAGTGTTGATTATATGCTATATCCTGAGCTGCTGTAGAGCTTTTTTATTTAGTTATTTAGTTTGGGGCTTTTTGGTTGTTTTTGGAGTTTGTTTTATTTTGTAAGGGATTATTTGGTTTGGTCCTTTACAATATTTAGGGAAGTGTTTTAACGGTGAACCTTTACTGTAAGACTTCTACTGTTTTGAAAGAAAGGCATGCAGTTATATCATACATTCATATTATTTATAAAATTGCTTATATTCTGCTTCTCTTGCCCTACTGTCAACAGAGGGCACATTCAAAGCTTGAGCTGAGGATGAATTTTGGCTCCACAGAAGAAATGTGCATTAACAAGAAGAAGGTTTGATTTTTTTTCATAAATATATAAATTCATTGTCTGGGTTGTCCAGCACAACCTGGATGATGAACTTACACATCAAGCATACCCATAAAAATAACTTCCATAGCTAAGTACCAAGAACATATCATTTTCTGTTGAAAGATGGAGACTCCAGCTCTAATCCCTGAAAACCTGAATGGGACTTGCAACTCTCAGCAGATAAACACAAACCCTCCTGCACCTACTGGCAACCACAAAATGCAATGCAGCACTTGCTTCGCTCAACCATATCACTCATGAGCCTCCTGGCAGTGTTGACTTAGCAAGTCCCCGTGACCTGCTGAACTTCTGCAGCTGACATGAGCTTTTGCAACATTTCTGTGTCACGTGTCAGCCACGATTCTGAGCTGCAGGAAAGCCTCAAGAGCACGGATCTGAACTGCCGCCCAAATGTGTATGAGGAACACAAGAAAAAAAGTGTTTGCCAAAGGTAAACATTGTATTTCTCTGTAGCACTAAAGCAACCTGTTCTGCCACCAAGGCTATGAATACATACTATTCATACATCAGAGCACAATGTTTATGTCCTCCCTGAGGATTTTAGAGTTGATATATATGGTAGGAAGCAAGAGATGGGTTGAGGCAGATAGGCAGTATGGGTAAGTAGAGGGTATTGAATGGGCTGGGGTCTGAGGATCTCTGTAGTATAGCTCTTATCAAGTTTGTAGGTACATGTGGGAAAACAGAGAACTTCCTCAAGTACAGATCTGAATACAACTAAGTGACTTCAAATGATGTCTCGTGGGAAGGGGGACAGTCTGGGAAAAGCAGGAGGTCCCTGCTTGAGGATGCAGCAAGAGAATGATGAAGTTTGTGACTGTGGGCTGACCAAAGGTAAAAAAAGTTGCCTATCAAACATGCAGTCATGGCTGTTGAGGGCTTGGAAGAGACGATGAGCTGCCTGCACAGGCAGGTGAGGGAAGAGAAAGTGGCAGGGAAAAGGATGCCTTCCCTGAAAAAACATGCAAAAAGCAGCAGTTGAGGAAACAAGTGATGGGGCTAGAGAAAGCCAGCAATGTGACAATGAGGTCCAGAAGACTTGTCTGTGCAGTTCCATGTGAAAGGCTGTATCTGTGAGATGTCATGCACAAAGAGAATGCATTGAGGGCAGTGGACTGTTTTTACAAGGCAGGAAGGCAGAGAGCTGTGCTTTAACTCTGCTGTGTTCTCAGCAGCTCACAAGCAACCACTCCCTCATTCCTGACTCTTCTGTCATTACTTCCACCTAGCTGTCAGATATTTTTGAAATCTTAAGGAGCTTTCTCTCCTTGTACAAAAACGATCACCAGAACTACCTGGAGGCTGGGTTTGCTAATCTCAAATGCATGCACATGCATGTTGGTCTGTTGTTTGTGCTCAGTGCACAGAAAACGTAAGTAAGATGCTAAGTCCTGTGAGATGGATTTACTGATCTTACTGGGGTCTGTCAGACTCAAGGGGCTCTGGAGACCTGTGCTTTGTCCAGGCTGGAAAGGACTGAGCAGTAGCAAACATATTCTTAAGAATGAGGATAAATGGGGGACCTGAACACCATGCTGTGTCCGCGCCAAGATGCAAAAGGACATGCTGAGGAGGGTGGAAGTGAAAGGTGCCAATACATTGTGGCTTTAAATGAAGCCTGTGCCCCGGTTCCTTCAGAGGAACACAAACAGCATCACCACCCTTCTCACTGCCGAATGCTTCAACCCGAACTGCTGGGGCCCTGCCGCAGGCACACACAGCGACAGCTGCAGCTCCGGGCCTCTCTGGATTCTGTCGCCAGGCTTTGAGCGGCGCACACACCTGGGGTGATGCGGGAGCCTCGTGTCTTTCCAGTTGCCATTGACTGGTGCATCTCTCGGGGCCGATGGTCCCTGCCCAGGAGCCCAGAACCGCGGCCGGACGGGGCTGGGGTCGTGGTTTCAGGACCATGGAGACGCTCCGCGCCCCCGGCCCCGCCGCTCCCCGTACCGCACCTGTTGCGAAGCCCCCGCCCTCCGCGGCGGGAGGAAAAACCGAGGAAGGAACGGGGGAAGGAGGAGGANGGGTCCTCCCCGGCCCCGCCTGCGGCCCCGGCGGGTGCTTTGTCCGGGTCGGTCCTTGCGCCGAGGGCTGCCCTGCGGAGGGGTTCAGTGACCTGGAAGGAGGAGTGGGGCAAATGGTGCCTTCTCCGAAATGCACGGGGATAAGGACCTGCGTGGGGAAAGCGAGAAGTCCTGCACTTCTCGTGGGATGGGACCTTCCTGCCCACCGGCAGCCCCGAGGGCTTCGGTAGGGTGGATAACGTGGCAGAGGCTGTGGCAGACGGACACAAGCTGGGCTCTTCGGGACAGTGAGAGGCATCTCAATGTCCACGTGCCCTGCCCCACAAAGAGTAATGATTTAAATCCTTCAGTCACATTAGGAACACACCAAGAAAAGGCTATGAGTGCATTAGCAGAGCCAAATTCAGCTGATAAATCCTGAACTATATCACAGCTCTTAATATGCTCTTACCAAATATAAGTTTTCTGCAAGGAAGAATAAAAAGGAGTGTTGGTCCTTTTCTCCTACATTGTTTAATCATGCATAACACCCTACAAATGACCACATTTTGTCTCTCAGCCCTCTAGTACACTCTGTCACCTCGTCAAAGCATCCTGCTCTCAGTTTTGAGCCAAAGGACTGCATTTGCCACCTTTCCTGCTCTTGCACTCCTGCTTCCCTCATCCTGCCGTGTCCAGGCTCCCATCTCTGCTGGGGGGCTTTAGGCTCAGCAGTGACCACATCTGCTGCCCTCACCCCAGAGTTTGGTTCAGTGGGTTCCTGGCTCTGTGGGATGTGGACACCTGACCCTGTGATTCATAGAGGGAGGCTGCCTGCCAGCACTGGAGGAGCCTGTGGGTGTTTCTGGAGGTACACATATGTTCATCTCGCCTGCTGTCAGCTCTATTGGCTCAATTATCCGGTGCATCCAGGCAGTGATGACTGTTTGTGGACTTAACAAAAAGACTAGGGAAAAATCCTGCAAAATAATATTTCGAGAAAAAAACCAGGGTAGGCTGATGAAAAGGAAGATGTAACTGGGACCCTGGGCACGTGTGAAGCCTGATAGGGATTCTGCAAACAAAGTTTGAGCACAGCCAAGGCACAAGAGCCTTTCTCTGGTTCCAGGTATATTTGCAGCATCCTGCTTGTTCACCATGATTTTCTTCTTCCTCTGTGTCTCTTCACTCTCTTCTCCCTTTAACTCACCTTCCCCTTGAGAAGAAGATCTAAAGTGGAGATGAAGAGTAGCCATCATCCTTCTTGCCCTGCTCTTCTGCTTGTTGTAAGCTCTTCTGTCCTAGTGAGTCCCCAAGGAGGGGACATACTGAAGCACAAACTTATGCAACTAATGCATGCCACAGAATATGTCCCTGGTGTATGTAATACATAAGTATTGCAAACTGTGTAGTGTTTTTTTCTAAATTAATGTGGAAGCTTTTAATTACAAAGGAAAATTGTAACAGTTTGGTGGGCTCTGGACTGATTTATGTGGCCTCCACATTGTAAGTACAATGACCATTTGGTGGGTGCAAATAAACTGGCATGGGAGGAGCAGGCAGATGGATACAGCAGCACTTGTGAAGAGCAGAGGATGTAGCCTGGGACTGAGTGCACACATTAGCTTATCCATCTGTGACACTAATTGGCTGTGGAAGTAGATAACTTGTGCTGCTGCTGAACTCTCCTCTGGATTTGTGTGCTTACTGCACCGTGGAGATGTATAGGGAAGCATTCACTCCCCAAGGATGGTTTCAGATGATCTGCAGGCAGTTTTAGATGCCAGGTTCGGATGTCAAGGTTATCTCAGTGGCAGTGTTGTGTGAGGCCCCGAGAAATGGGTCCTTTGTTAGATTCCAGAGCCCTGGAGCCACAGAGCACACACTGGCGGGTGCTGACGATGTTGTTTTATCAGGCAATGGGAAGGATCTGCTCTTTCCCATGGAAGCTCCATGTTTGTTTTTCACATAAGCCCAGGAGTGCTAGCTCTGATGTGTGAGTCATTGGGGCATAACAGTCATAAAAGCTCAGTCACCATAAAGGGAGGCTAAAGACAACTCTCTCAAGGCCACCCCTATCAATCTAACCTGATCTTCCACACCTAATGCATATGACCCAGAGATTACATGGCTGAACCATTTCCCCCTGCAAACAGAAAATCTTCACTAGCAATGCAGCAATGCCAGGGCAGCAACAAGAGATTTTGCTAAGCCAGGTGTGGCTCTTCCTATGGTGGCAATGCAGTCTTTGAATGTCCCCAAAAAAGTGACTGAGAAATGCTGAACTCAGTATCCCTCTTAAGACTGCTTAGAGGTTTTCCCTCCTCTTCTCCTACTGAGAAGCTATTTGAGACCATTCCTTCTCTCACAGTGAGAGCCCTTCTTCCTGTTTCATATCCAACTTATGCCCATCTGTCTAGCATGAGTGCTGTCTATAAATGTAAATGATTCTTCTCCCCTGATGTTTATTTGCCCTCTCTGCCTGACTATAATCTTAATGTATTTACAGCAAGGAATCAGATCCCATTTCACCATTCATTTTGCCAAGCTCAGCAAGACATGCTGTCTTAGCTATTCTTCTGATTATCTGGATGTCACTTCTTAGTACCTGTTCCAGGATGAATTCAAGCTTGCTGAACACTGATAACCTAAATGATGCCCAAAAACTTCAGCTGAATTTCACCCAGTGTTTTCTATCTATTTGTTTATTGATCCTGAAAATACAGGGCTTGCTACATATAAGACCCCATTTATCTTTCTAATAACAACACCACACACATGATTCTTCCTCTTCCATTGTTCATAGTGGATAAATTAAAATTTACAGCAGAAATGTTACCAATCTCTCAGTACATGTCCCTGCATTATATGCTGTTACATTTCTTCCCATGTCTATTATTAGGGCATGATAATTATATAATTCTTCCTTTAGGATTTCCTCTCTATTGAAAATATCTCCTAGATTTGTTGTTAGCAAATTTCATTACTTCACTCATAATTTTTTGCATCAAGCTAGCTAATGAAATTACTTAGACTTAGTGACTACTCCAGTTCTGTAGTTTTGCTCTCAGTCCCATTAGCAGTTCTCACTCCCAATTCTGTTCCTTCATCATTTTATAGTGTTCATGTTAAACCTCACCTTCTCCAGTTTAACAAATAATTATCTAGGCAATACCGAATCAAATGCTTTACCAAAGTTCAGCTTGATAAGATTTATTATTTTTCCTTTGTTCTAATATGCCATTATCTTATCAAAGAAAGACATTGAGCTGGTTCTACATATAATATGCCTAATCTACACTGCTTCCATTCATGTCTTTTGTTACTCATGGCTAACATTCGCTCTAAAAAGCCTGAAAATGTCATTGATAGAGATTATTCAGTATTCAGAAGTGAAGGGTAAAGAGCTCTCAAGTTTTGTGGCTGTGTTACACAATAATTTCCATATCCACGCCCTTTAGCCTCTTAAGTGTGCTGCCTCTGCTGTCTGCGTTTGGTTAAATTTTTTTCCTGATGGAGTCTGAAGCAATATCTTTCTTTAGCTTTTAGGTATCTGCCCTGCTGCTATTGTGGTCAGTGCTTTCCTTCATTTCCTTTGCAATCATGAAGTAAACCCTTTATGTCCTTGTTTTCCTTCCCTGTGCAGGTCTGGTTTGTTTGATTTGGAGTCATATCTTTAATTTTGGATGTTTGAATGACAGTTCTCTCTGCATATCACTCCCTTCTCCTTTTTTTCACTAGACTTTCTGCATATTCCTGAGATGCCCTGCACTGTCTGCATCACACTTCACATCCTATGCAGGCATCTGGAGCTACTGGTAATATTCAGCCTTATTTTCTCTGATCTCTTTGGAGAGAAGTAAGGTACAAGGACCTCTTCCATCTTGTGACTACTTGAAAGCAAAGCAGAATACGAATTTTTCACTCCTTGGGGTGATGATCAGATAGCATTGCTCCTCAGCATCTTAAGGAATGCAGGCTTCGGAGTTTAGGGAAAGAGGAGCTGAAAATTGAGGTAGGTTTTTATATTTTTCCAAGCCTTGTGGGCTGATGCCAGCAGGACTCACACATTCAGTTTTCTCACCTTTGAAAATCTATACATAGAGTTAAGTTTGGGGTAGGTCTGGAGTTTAGAACAAGGCTTCCCAATGTCAGCCTTGGTATGTGAGAGGAGCCTACTTGTTGTGAGTGTCCAGAGAAACCTTCCCCTGGTTGAGGTGTGCAGAGCATGAAAAGCCTACCACTTCAGCTCTACCCAAAATGCAAGTGCAGTGCCTGACCTTCACCTTACACCAGACAGCCTATTGAACTGCATCGGTGTCGGAATGAGTCGGGTATCATGGGCTTCTCCATTTTCCTCTGGAAAATTTTTGCACATAAGCTCTCCCTGAATTACATCCTAAACAGAAGATTTACATGGTTTTAAATGCATCTATAAACACTAAATTTATTATGCCTAATTACTTTTAATTATAGGTAGTAAATAATAGCCATTTATACTGAGGCAGCATATAATATCTCAAAAAGACTCTTACGGGATATTAGGTAAAAATAAACAATGTCAGTTTGCATCCCTAAAAGCTGGCAGCCCAAATTGCTTACAGTTTTACAGCTTCCACATGGACTTCTTGCAGCCTATTTTTACTCATGGGATCTAGAAAACAGATCAACAGCGAAGCTTTGACTCGACTAATTTCATTTAGTTGAATTTTCTGCAGGTTCTGATCAGATTATTTAGGAAGAACTTTTTTTTTCCACACTTAAGTTAGTTCTTCAACAAGGTACTTAGCAGAAAATGAGGCTATAGAAATCTACATAATTCCAAGCAATTTAAGGAATTCAAGCAGAACGGACTGAGAGGCCAATTGTAAACCACCTGTACACTTCAGGACTTTCTGTAATCCAACAGAAAAGTTTTCAGGACAAGAAACACTACTACAGCAGAACTGAAAAAAGGCATTTGACAGAGGAATTGGTAGCTTAAGTTTCTATAAAACAGATATCAAACCTCAGGCAAAGACTTTCCAGAATCCAAATACATCCACTCTGTAAACAGCATAGGCTGCAACAAAAAGGAAGGATATAATTTGGAAATTAAGAAGTAAATCAGAATTAGCTAGAGTGTCCAGGTAGGAGATCTGGTGATGAGAACACCTCAGTATCAGCATCCCTCAAACAGAGCTTAAATGGAAACACAGCAGTTAAATTATTGACTATGTAGGTTTGCCTACAAAAATTACCAAGTGCTTTGCTTGGTTTCCAAACTGAACTTGTTAACATGATACCCCTGGAAATGGCACTTGAGACTGGGATAACAAGCATCTAAACATGATAATGGATATCTACAGCAGATGGAGAGATACATGTTGCCATAGAAACCATGCAGGAAAAGTGTGTAGGAGTAAAGCGTGGCACAGAAAAGCATCTGGGAGAAAGGGCTGAAGAGCTGAACTTACTCAGCAGCTCTTAAGGTTAGATGACACATTAATAAAAACACAGTTGTTTTTCAGCATATAGAGAATCACAGAAGAAAGGAGTCCTAACAGTGAGCTACAGAATAACTGAAGGCAGCAGTGCCGTACTGTGGCATAGTGTGGGGCAGAAAAACTCTCTAGGGAAAGGTTGGAGATAGCCATGGGATTGATGAAAAACTGGGAAGCCCTTTAACCAGAACCATAGCACGTGCCCTCCTGCACCTGCTGAGCGCACCTGGACCCAGGAGGATGGTAAGGGTATGTGCATTCCTTGGACTTCTCTCCCAGCAGCAAGTCCAAGGAGGGTGACCCAGCCTGGCTCATTCAGAGCCTGCAAACCCTCTCTTCTGCACAGAACCACTTGGGTGGTCCCACAGTGCTGCAGGGCTGACTCCTCTGTGATGGATTCACATGTGGCTACATTTCTTGAAGAAACCAGGCCCTAAGCAGACAGATGTGTATTTTTGAATTCCAGAATTCCCCACACAAATAGCTTGAGTAGGGGAATATCTGGTGGAAGCTCCTGCTTTACTCTGTTGGGGTGAGTGATTCGGCAGAAAAGATCTCCTTGAGCTCAGGGAAAGGAGTCACCCGGGGGCTGTTGAGGCAAGGCAGAATGCAAATCCTCCCATGGTGCAGAAAGACCAGACAGAAGTGACAGGGCCCAGCTGCTGCCCTTTGTGCTAGAACAGCCTGCACTCTGCCACAGTGGCCTGTGAGGCAATACCCCAAGCACCCTTCTTGCTCATGAGTTGGACAGAAAAGGGCAGGGAGGCATCCCTGTGTGGCTTGAGCAAGCAGAGGGTTGGCGCTTGGAAGAGACCCAGGACATACATCCAGCTGTCAGCAGCAGCCCCGTCACATGGCCAGATTAAAGCCATGCATGCTGAGAAGTGATGCAAGGGCAGGAAAAGGGATTGAAACATGGGGTTCATCAATGGTGTGGCTGTGGAAATGTCTCAAACTCTGCTACTGAGCTGCACCTCTAGCTTGTCTAGGATGAGCTTTAGTCTGTGTGGGGAGTTGGAAGTCCTCCAGGACAGTGCAAGTGCTTTGAGGGCTCCAGGTGGTAGGGCTGGGTGGTGGGCAGAACCAGCAGTTGTTGGGGTCTAAGAGATAAAAGGCAATGTGGGCATGCTGATTGCAGTTTGCTGGTGTGGAGCAGGATGAGGTGGCATGGGCTTTGCTCTTGTGTGGTGGCTGCAGAGCAGCATTGCTTCTGACACTTATAGCAACTCCATGGCTGTACAATGAGGATGACAGCTCCAAGCTGTGGCAGGATGCTCTGCAAACAGAAGCATTAAAGAAAAATTAGACAGGCAGGAACTCCAAAGAAGCCTCTTCTTCAGTTCTGTTCTTCACTGAGTTCTCAGGGCACAGTCCTTCCCTTAGAGGGTGTCTCTCAGAGGGGGAGCTACTGTGATTACACTCCCAGCTTCCAGCCAGACCGAGCTTTTGGTGCTGCCCCAGTTTCCATTTCCACATCAGGATTGCGTGGGGTTGAGGTAATGCTGGACCCCGGAGCATGAGTCAGTGCCAAGTCACACCTGCGTGCTGCTCAAAATGGAGCCAAATGTGAGTGTGAAGAATGTGAGTGGGCTGTGGACAGGGATGGAAACTTTGTAAGCAATGTAAGCTGCTGTCATGTGTGAGTGTGTTGCTTTCAGCTGGACCTGAATTATAGCAGGATATGACACATAGGGACTGATAGAAAAGAGCAAGGAAATTAGGAGATGACTGACAATGATTGAAAAAAAATTTTGACTGCTTAAGACTACAGGAGATCTGATGAATAACTGTTCAAAGCAGTGCTTCATACATGTTAAACAGCAAAACCAGAGACCCAGGGACTCAGTCATACCTCTAAAGCTCCAAAATTAAGAGATTCTGTCAAAATATATTCACAGTGTGAAGTACTCTGGTGGGTGAAATAGTTTGTGTTACATTTACCTGACCTTACCAGCCATTTTCACTTACAGTCAGGAGAATACTAGCCAGGTATTCAATGTGTTGAAGGAGAAAGGCTGTTTATTTTACCCAAATTTTCTTTCTTGTTCTTGTGTCATGGAATCTACAGTTTTAGTAGGTAGGTATCGTTTATACTTAGTAAGAATAGGAAGTTCTTTCGTGTTTATTATCCAGGAGAGACCAGAAACATTGTTTCCCAGGTTATTAATACTGTATCGGTTGCCTTGAGAAAGAATTTAACCTCAAGAATAATTGTACGATTAAAAAGTGCCGATATGAAGCTCCATCAGTGACATTACTTTTCTGTCATTTTCTCATCGTCTGGCAGCTCCCCCAGTTCAGCAATGGTTATGAAAAGTTGCACTTCTCATGCAGTAAAGGCAGGCTGCACTTCTGGCTTTCTTTTCCCCAGACTGATGCCATTCCCCCGTACGCCTGTAGAGGATGTAGTTCCCTTAGCAGACAGGAGCAGGAATAGTTTTGTCTTCTGTGGGCCAGCTACCAGAGGTAGATCCAGATTTAAGACTCTTAAACTTGGTGTCATCCAAAGATACTAAGCCAGGAAAAAAAAAAAAATCCTGAATTAGACCAACAAGAGAGTGATAAAAAACTTGTATCATTAAATATATTTTTTAAAAAAATTTTTTTTCACTTTTATTTTAAGCATGCAGGTGATGAAAACTATGCTGAAATTCAGAGCTTTTACTCTTTGAACCTTGCTGCTCTGAAGACACAATATTCACCTGAAGAAATGCTAAGCATGTTAAGTGCCTTTAAACTGAAAGAGAATAGGTTTAGATTAGATATTAGAAAGAAATTCTCAACTGAGAGAGTACTGAGGCACTGGCACAGGTTGCCCAGAGAAGCTGTGGATGCCCCATCCCTGAAAGTGTCCAAGGCCAGGTTGGATAGAGCTCTAAGCAACCTGATCTAATGGAAAGTGTACCTGCCCATGGCAGTAGGTGGAACAAGATATCTTTAAGGTTGCTTCTAACCCAGGCCATTCTATGATTCTATACATAGCCAGACCATAAACTTTGACAGAAATAAACAAGAATTGTTTCAGTGTTGAGCAGAGTTTCCCAAAATTAAAAGAATGATAAATTGTGGGAAATTTGCTTGAGCTATGAAAAAATGCAACCTGCTTCAGCTAGTTAGTCATATTTGGGCCTACAAGGATTCAATTTGACAAATGTCAATAAACATTTGTTATCCTGTTCATGTGTTCCTCCTCCAGATCTGCAGCTCTTCCTCATCTCCTCCTCCAGACCCAGGAATCCCCAGGCAGTGGTGAGGCTCGGGCTGGCTGCAGGCAGGGCACAGCTGTGGAACCCCAGGACTCACCAGAGTAGGATCCAGGTCATTTTGAGCCATTAAATTGTAACCGAGGAAGGAGACTGAGAGCAGTGAACTAAGCACAAGTTATAAGTAGTAACATCCTAAACTAAAGAGAAAAGGCAGCTCAAACTGTGTAAGTTCTTAGCAAACATGGTTTAGCTGTCAGCCTTGCTGTGCTATTCAGCATTTTATCAATGCCATCTTACGAGAGCCTCTGGTACTGCACATGCAGCACCTTTTTTAAGATATAAAAGCAAACGCATAGGGGTAGCAAACCTGAGTTTACCATGCTCAGGGACCAGATACTGAGGGGTTGCAGAAATATGCACTAGGGATTGCTGGCCTGTCTGGTGTTGGAAATGTTCTGGGTGGAGGAACATCATACTGACCACCTGTGATGGTTGCAAAGGTCAGGCACGGGTGAAGCTGTGTCTCTGCTGGGACTGGTTGTCCATGAGCAGTGGGAAAATAAAACACAAGTGGAACTCTTGCCTGAGTTGCTTTTGGCTCAAATTTTCCCAGGAACATTTCAGAGTTATTGGCATACATTATGATACCCTGCAATTATATCTTTTGTATGAAACTTTCAAGGAATTGGCAGAGCAGGAAGCAATGTGTTTGGAGGGCAAGAGGAGTGCAGTTCTGGCCAAAATTTTCTTTGATAGGCAATGTTACTCTGCTGGTCTGCTCACCCGTAGGTTCCCAGGAAAAAAATGAAGGAACCACCCCCCCTTTTTTATTTTTTGTGCAGTGACAAACATGCTCCTAAAAAGGTAGAAGTAGTGAATTTTATGTCTGTGCACTGGTAGTATCTTCTGTCCCTCCAAGAGAGATTCTAGGCATAGATGCAACAGGCAGTCCGCACTGGTCTGCTAGAGGAGACTATGTGTGTGTTTACCATATATATCCCTATATGTGGTAATTTAGAACCAGATTAAAGTTTACAAATATATATTTAAAGACACAATGTTCATAATGTGCCGTCACTCTTTGCTGGCTAAAGGCAAAGGCATTTACAATGTCACTGGGAAAGCTGAAACATGCTAGTAGGAGGTAGGAAGGCCAGGGCAGCTTTCATGGGGTAAGAGGTTGCTACCAGAGGGGTGGTGTAAGTAAATAAACTATTTGTCTGAAATATAATCTCCTTCTATGTATGATTCTCACATAGGGATTTTTTAGCATCTTTTGCAACATGGTTGTTTATAGTATTGTAAGTGTATAATAAGAGCTGGAGAGCGGAGGAGGGAGTTTAGATGAGAGGAGGATTGGCCTCACTAACTACAGTCATGTCTGGTTCTGCCTTCCACTTCTTCATGTGCAGATTGATTAAAGTCAGAATGAGGATCCTCTGCCCCTGATTTTAAGAAATAATGCAGCTGTAGTCAGTGAAGCTGTGGCTGGCCAAAAGCCATGCCTGGCCTGAATGATTTCACAGAACTAGACCAATCTCTCTCAGTTAGATATGCTGGCATTCCATGACAGAAAAATGCAGTAATTGGAGGAAGAACAGGAGGAAAAAATATGTTTCCTCTCAAGGTCATGTCATGGCATTGCTCAGTGCATGAAGTGCTGGGTTGGACCCTGCTCTGTGGGTCTCAAGCAAGATCCCAGCTGTCACATCCCTTCTTGTGTATGGCACAGCTTGGATCCCTCACTCCTCTCAGCCCGTTCTTATTTTGTGGGGAGAATTCCTGTAGCTCTTATGTGGGAAGATGACTGGAGGTAAGAAGATAACTGCATAGAAATTATAGTGGAAAATATGGTTGCTGCTCCCTGGATGGAGTGTGGTGAGCATCCCCGACCTCCCACACACAATCCAAGGAGGACTAAACGGAGGGTGGAAAGGAGTGCGGCCTGCGGCCAGGCTCTGGCAAACCCCTTGCAGAGGAGGGAACTTGGTGAACTTTCTAGCTGATAGTCCACACAGCAGCTGAAAACCAAGGGAGATAAAGGCAGATATCTCACTGCTGAATCAGCATCCCTGGCAAAATCACTCTCCTTGGACTGAAACATATCTTCATCCAAAGGTTAATCACTGGTGCAATCGTGATGCCCACCCAAAGGTATGAGCACCCCTCGCTGAGATGTATGACTTAAGTCACTCAAGCTCCACCTGAATGTGAAGAAATAGTGTGAAAATTTTATAAGATAGGAATATAAGAATATGGAAGTATATAAGGTAAGAAGCAGAGAGAAGTTAGGGAAGACTCCTTTGTAACTTCTGGAATCAGTCGGTGGGTGAATCTGCCTTCTCACCCTCAGAGACGCCTATGGGGTAAGAACCGTGCACTGTGAGTGCTGAATGATTATCTCGACCTAACTTTTGTTAGGGATTAGAGCTTGTTAGTATGTTACTTTGAATTCGCGTACTGCTTTGAACACGTTTTTGCGGTCAGATACTATCACGGGCAATCCTCGACCCTTAACCTGCTACAATTTTGCAGTTATTCCATAACCTGTTGAACCGAGCCCTCGCAGAGCGCTGACACCCTAATGAACTATCAACGCTTTAGGGAAAATCTCCCTTTTTCACGTGACACGCGACTTTCAGACGATTCCGACGGTTTGCGAGCGCTGCCCGCACTAAAGATGGCGGCGGCGCTGACCCGGAAGGGGCGGTGGGGCTGGGCCGGGTGAGGGAGCGGGAGGGC
>VXBB01004688.1:614091-629098 GCA_013399915.1 Illadopsis cleaveri | reverse complement strand
TGTATTTTTTTTGTTGTTTTCGCCCTTCTTTTTTTTTTTTTTTTTTTTTTTTTTTTTTAATAGAGGTAACACATTCAAGTTGAAAAGGGCAAAAAGTAGCTCCATTTGCTGAATCTTGCCTGGCTGCAGCCTCCCTGTTGATAAGAAAACAAAAAAAAACAATATAACCTTGTGCCTGGGTTATTCTCACAACAGATACAGAAAGAATAACTAGTTTGTTTCACTTTTGCTTTGTGTGTTCTACTGCATTAAAAATCAATATTAACAAAAACTCTGGATACAATTAACTAGATTCTATGTCTATTATTGCATCAAAAAAAATTAAACCCCAAATGACTGAGGTTTGCCAAGTGGACAGTGATTTTCCATAGTATGTGGTTTGGCTGATCCTATAGTATTTTTTAAATGATCTTACAGGACTTTAGAAGAATTGGTTTGGGCTTTTTTAAGGCTATCAAAATATTTGGAGAAGAACAGACTAGACTAGACTAGACTAGACTAGACTAGACTAGACTAGACTAGACTAGAATAGAATAGAATAATTTTAGCTGGAAGGAACCTAAAGTGATCATCTAGTCCAACTGTCCCATTAATTTAGAGATGCTCAAAAATCAAAGTGTGTTATTAAGGTCATTTTCGAAATGCCTCTTAAATACACATGGCCTTTGGCATAGACCACCTCTCTAGGAAGCTCCTTCCAGTGTTTCACCACTGTTTCAGTGCCAAGAAATGCTACTTCCTTGTGTGGGGAAGAAGAGGGGCAGACACTGATCTCTTCTCTGTGGTGACCATTGACTACACCCAAGGGCATGACCTGAAGTTGTGCCAGGGGAGGTTTAGGTTGGAAATCCAGAAAAGGTTTTACACCCAGAGAGTGGTTGGGCGCTGAAGCAGGTTCCCCAGGGAAATGGTCACAGCACCAGCCTGACAGACCTTAAGAAGTGTTTGGACACTGCTCTCAGGCACATGGTGTGACAAGTGGGGCTGTCCTGTGCAGGGCCAGGAGTTGGATTTCAATGATCTTTGTGGGTCCCTTAAAACTCAGAATATTCCGTGACTCAGCAATAGGTTTGTTTTTTTTCACTTTAGGCTATATAAACTTTCCACACTCTTTCTTAATTTCCTGTTCTTTTGACAATTCTTATTATCCTAGTTGCTCTCCTCTGGCCTGCTTCTACAAGACCATGTTAACACAGACCTGGGACTTTCACAGGCTATAATCTGCATGTATTTATAGCTTTCCATTTTATAGATGAGGAACGTACAGACAGAAAATTCAGGGTTCAAATTTACAAACAAAGTTGTGACATGATTCAGAATCGCTATGTGTTTCTTGTCCTCTGTTTTAGGCATCCTTTTTTCAATATGGAATTCACAGTCACTTAAATGGCATCTGTGAGATGGATTTATGTTAAGCACTTACTTTTTACTTTTAACTTTTATATTTGCCTACTTATGTGGGAGTTTCACAAGAGTCATTATCCAATCAAGAATCTAATTTACGCAAATAAATGAGTCTGATTCACAGCCCATTACTTCCAAAATAAAGTATGTAAGGCATATAATATACTCTACTTTAAAGTGCTAGAAGCAAAAGTGATCAACAAAATAATTGCAAGATATCTGACGTGTACTTGCAACAAGAGCCTTTAAGTTACTGATCTATAATTGATAAGAGGAAAAAGCAGAATTGGTGACTGATAAGTCCTGGCACTTAGCTGAAACTGTTCAAATGAAATAAAAAGTACCTGAAGAAAAAGAATAAACAGTGTAAATTTAGGTTAGAAGTAGATCTACAAAAATTTGAAGTTACTTTTGGAACTGAGGTTGATATTAACATTATATATATTTTTAACCAGAAATCCAGATCATAAGGTAAGTTAAATATTCAGATGACAACACTTTTTCAGTTTTGAGAGAGTTATGAGGAGCTTCAGAATTTGAGTTAATGCCTGGTAGCTGGGCAGTGAAAGCAAGTTCAAATGACTGTAGAGAAATGCAAGCTAATGTACAATTGAAGGAGCAATTTGAACTTGCACAAACTGGTGTATTCTAAATTAACCATAGCCATCCTAGAAAAAGTAAAATGACAAATAAAGATAATTTTGAAAACCTCAGGAAAAAATATCTGTTGAATACCCACTGGTTCTCAGTAAAAGAAAGCAAGTGGCAAAGCAAAATTAATAAATTAAAATACTGAAAATATTGTGTCTGAGGAGCTTCTCTTTGATATAATAAAGCAAGTATAAAATTCAGGGAAAGAAGAAAAAACTTCAGAGTTATTTTACTATATTACTGTAAGGTGATATTAGATAGAACTCTGAAACCAAATGAACAGCCAATTAAAATCTCTGTAGTGCCTTTGATTTTGTGAGTACTGTGCAGTTTACAGGAGCTGAAAAGTTGGCTACCAAGTTTAAAGAAGAGATGAATACCAGATGACTGACTGCGTAGTGTAAAATAACAAACCGTTTAAAAGCAATTATAAGTTCTTGTTTTCTCGTTTAGTTTCAAGAATAAAAGACCAAAAACTTCAATAAAAACAAAGAAAAAAAAAAGTAGTTACTATGGAAAAAAAAAAACAAACAAACAAAAAAAAACCCCCACATACGGAGTGGCAGTGGGACTAGAAGCATTTTATTAGAAATTGGTACAGCAAAGCAGTGAGGTATGCATTTTATTCTCTGACACTTACCCCATATATACGTTTTGAGTTCAGATTCTGTGAAAAATTTATTTTCTTTTCTCTTGATTTGAAATCTCTTTCCATTCTCATTTTTTTCCTCAAATCTTCCTTAGCATGGCCTGCCCTAAAATATTTTTTTGCATCAACATTAAAATAGATTGCAACTGCAATAAACATGTTGGAAGAAGAAAATTCATAGTTAGTCCTAAAATAAACAAACAGGCAGAAGACCCAAATAGAATTCAGACAGCAGTAAGACAAGTACAACTACCTAACTGAAGTAATAGAAAGTGTCATCCAGGCTACAGTCTTGAAAATACCTCAGGAGTGTGGGATTTCTTGTGGCACTATGTGTATATCAATTAATTTCTCTGTTCTTAATTTAAAAATAAAATTAATAACACTTTTTTCATCTAAAAAAATAAAAACTGTGATATACATTTCTAATGCGAGGCTATCTTATATTTTGCTTTCTCTAAGGAGAGAAAATTATCGTCAAGTGAAATTATTTAAATGAACCTAGTTTTTCATTATTTGGTGAAACAGCCCTCATAACATAAGTGCCAAGTCAGTCAATTAGAGATGGGTCAATTAGGAATTCCATTCATTACTAAAGATTTAAATTCTGCTAGATAGCATCTTCCTCTGGAGGTCTGCAACATTATCTGCTTCCCTCTGTTCGCTAGAGAGGCGCACTTACATGATGTAATATACAATGAATATCCAAACAGCACATGAAGACATATTATTCAAGTGAACAGGACATAAATCTACAGAAAATAAATTACCACTTGTTTTTAAAACAAATCTTTCTTTACAACATTATTTACACCTTTCTGTACCTGTGTTTTTATTATTGTTATTGATATTTATTAAAGAAAAATCATAGACAAAATCTGATTGTAATAGAAGGTCAAAATTTTCTTCTCTAATAATTAATAAAGGAAAAATCACATTAGATTATATTCCTGGATTTTTAATATACCAATCAATTGTAATGATTACACAGCAGTAATTTTTCCAGTGTTACTGGATTTGGAAATGCAAGGGGATGCAGGTGACGTTTACAATGTAATTAATATCAGTGCCTCAGGGCCATTTGTGTCTCTGAAATATTGGAAATTATTTAACTGAACCAAGACTGTGCTACTTTGGAAATATATGGTCCAAATATATTTAGGAGTGGGCTTGGAAATTTGTTTCTTATTTTTTTAAACTGTTTTTAATTTTTTTTATCATTATACTGGGGAACATACTTCAGTGAAAAACAGTAGAACACCTTAAGTTTTGCTCATGATCAAACTTACCTTACTCCGTGAGGGGCAGAAATCACCACTCTATGTAGCAATCTTGAAGTCCTTGTTAAGAGAGCTCCTCTTTATCAGAACACACAATTTGATCAATATAAGAGCCTGAAGTTAAAATTCTGTATTACCTCCCTTTACTAAATAACAGAAGGTAGACGGAGCTGAGGTCAGACATGGATAATTTTTTCCTATGTGAAATATTTTCAAAGGAACAGTCTCAAAATTTATAACTTTCAGGAAATAAATATCATTGTAGCCATTTTTATAATAAAAAAATAGTAAAAACCAAAAATAGTCACATTGCATTTATGGCTCTTAGCTGCCTCAGTGGTTAGAATAAAAAATACTTTGGATGCAAGCAGAACAAAGGAGAGAAATGTTAATGATCTATGTCTATGTAAATGGCATGGCATAAATAAATTGCATATTTTGCAATTAGTCTCTTTCAACTACCACTTTTTTTCTCTTTGATAGAACTGAAATTACTACATAACTAAACAAAACTAAAATATCTTCTATTTATGATCCCATTTTTCTTTTTTTGATTCATTTTTTCAAGGGTTTTTCCTCCATCACATAACAACGTTATCCATTTGTTAACAGAGTTAAAAAAAAAGTTGTAGAACTTACAGACTCAGATTTTTCAGCTGTCTTAAGTATGTAATAAGTGTTTTGTTTCCATTTTGAAGAAAAGAGGTGAGGCCCCAAGCTTTGAAGAAGAGATCACATAACCTGTAATGAGGTTTCTCAGTGTTTCAGAAAGAGGGAGGATAGAGATGCCTTCAACATTCCTGTGGTCTGCAGCAGTTTCACAGCTGACATCACATGTGTGGACATTTACAATTATTTGTTTACCCTCTGCAGAGTGGAACTGTTTATGTATCAGCCATACCACTGTGGTAGAAATAGCTGCTTTTCTTTAGTAGCTCACCTAACACCACGTGTCTAAACTTCAGGCTTCAAGTTTAAGGAAGAGGTCTGGGTTCCCTCTCCAGTCAAAGAGGGAGAAAGGAGAAGCAACAAAGGCAGGTATTTAGCACCCTGGGAAAGACTCAAATTCTTAATCCATCTTCCCAGTCTCTCCCCCTCCTTCACCCCACTCCATGACCTCAGGGATAGCTTCATTTGAGTCCAAATTCTTGCTGTTAACAGCTCTTGTCTCCTCATAGCCAAGATGTTTTTCTTCAACACCTGGAATGCTCGAAATATCTAAGTTTTCTTCCTAGAGCAGAGTCAGTTTTGTATTATGATTTTTTTCTGTGCTCTTTAGAAGACTTAATGAGAGTGTGGTTGATCTCCTAAACCTAATAACATGTGCTGTGTGATTATTCCAACCACCTCATTACCTTTTACATTTTATCTACTGATGTACCATATTTGACTCAGTGATAAGTTGTGGTAAACTGTCAAATATGGAGATCTTGAGATGTTTCTATAGTTAATGGTTCCTTTGATATAGGATTGCTAAACAACTGTATAAACTAGAAAGACAATGTATTGGTAAGAAAACCTAACCAAAAATCAGAGCACAAGTCTTAATTTCAGGCCAAAATTTTATGATAATTGTTGAAAAAACCCTCATCTTGCAGCATTTGTACTATACAACTTGGTCAAGACATCAGAAGCATTCTAAAGCTATAATAAGGAACCTATAATACAAGGAATCTTCCATATATCATATTAGTTTTGTCAGAATTAAGGCACAACAGTATCTTCCACTTAAAACTAAAGAGAAAATGCATTTATTTAGAAGAAAACATTTGAAGGTTTCATTTGCATGCTGGAGATGTTTAATGATCTCAGTGTGAAGGTAGACATCAGTGACTAAGGAAGTCAGTTGTGAAGAAGAGCATGTGGGGTGGCACAGGATGAAATGGAGACACTTCCCCAATATAAAAAGAAACAATAACAGAATAAAATAAAATAAAACACAGAAGACATTTCTATGAGCAGCAATGAATGCCTTGATAAGGAAACATTGTCTTGAGGACATGCTTTGTTAAGTTTTGTAATTTTTCTGTTATCTCATTTTGCTAAAATTAATTACTTTTAATTTTACACATACAAAAACAAAAGCAAAAAATTCTCAAGCAACCACCACTGCCAAGAAAAATAAAACAAAAAACCCAAACCAAACAAAGAAACAACAAAAAAATAGAAGCAATTAAATCCACCTTTCATACTTTATTAGACCAAAAGTAGAAACCTGTTCAGAATAAGCCATGTGAGGAAGATCGAAACTAAGGTCTGAAAATGTATCACTCTTGGAATTTCTTATGGCTTCCAGACTTGGAAGCTCTGCCTAATTCTGTCTCCATCTGTAGGAAAGCTTCTTTATTTCTCTCACTTAAGATGACTTGTTTTCTACCTGTAACTTTCTGTTTTCCAGAATCACTTCTCTAGTCTAGCTGCAGTCTTCCTGAGGCTTCTGCGCCATTCCATGCCTTGATGCTTCACCAAAGAGTCATACACATGTGCTGTGATAGAGAATATGCCATTCATCCCTCCACTCAGAAACTTACAGCAAATGTGTTTTCAACAGCCAGAAAAATACAAATATTCAAGTTTCCCCTCACTTTTTAAGCCATTCTACCTAAAAAAACATAACATTTAGTAATACGCTTCAAATAGTAAATAAATACAATAAACATCAAAGATGTTGACATGTTACCTGATGTTGAGGAATAGACATTTTATTTTGCCGACCACACTTGTACTATTCTGACCCTTAAGCTTTCTGTTGTTCAGAGTACTCCTTGGAGATCACAACACCTCAACACCATGATGAAAACACATCTGAGGGTTTTGCAGAGAAATCTTTAGCTCATTGCCTCTTTAGCTGCCAAAACCAAAAAGTGCACCTTGCAAGTACCAGACTGCAGAGATGATATCTGGAATTGGGAAGTGTGCTGTAAATCTCACAAACTATTAGCTATTACCACAACAAAAAGCACAAATAGCATATATTGTCAACTCTTTTGGAAGAGCAGCAGTGACAGTCACAACTTTAGAATAAGTAATTGTTTGTTTCCTTTTATATATGTATATTGGATTCCTTTGTGCAAACTCTATGAATATGCCCCTTTAGGACAAATAAGGAATAAATCGTAGTCTGAATAATAAAATCTAATAGCTGACACGTATGGAAAAATTATATTCAGATCTCCCAATAGACAGCAAATGCAATGAAATTTGTTTTTACCAGTTTTCAAAGCATAAATTTAAAAGCATTTTCTGTATTTTAATTTTTTTTTATTATTGTGGTGTTCTTCTCACTGTACCCATATTTAATTTGTTTTGTTAGTTTACTGTTTAAAATGATAGTGATATGGGAATTCTACATGTATATATGCAATACAGAACTGTTGTCTTCTGAAAAGCAACTTAAGAAATAGAAAAACAAAACTCTCTTGGAGAATTAATAAATATATGTAGATATTCATCCATTATTTGGATCAAGTGTTTTCCAGAACTGCTTTCTTAAGACAGAGTTAGGGCCTAGTCTACTTCATCTAGCCATCTAAATTTTTTTCTGATTTCATGTGCCTAGTGCACTGCTCCCCCTAAATAAATTAAGTTCTACAGTAGGTAGAAAGTGGCTTATAAAGACTGACAGAAGAAAATTGTTTCCATCTAACATGGGGGCCTTTTCTATTGACTATGAAGTCTCTATCAGAGTTTTCTGTAGGTGATAGAGCTCATTGTCAACAGTAGAATGTTCCATGTTTTCAACCAGTCTGTGCGTTAGACCAAATAATGCACCACAGAAGTTCTATTGCCTGCATTCAAAGATAATCCAATAGGCATGATCACTGGAACTGTGGTCTTGGGGAGACAAATGGGTGAATGGCCCCGCTGACCCCTTGCTTGGAATTATCATTATAAATAATAGTATTTTGACATGGAATAATTGGCCAAATCACAGAATCCAGAGTTTTTGGGGGGATTTTATGGTACAGGATAAAAGCTACGATATCATGTCTTCTTGTGGACTGCTTCCTGAACAAAAAGTATAAGAAAAAAATCATACATATTGTTGTACTTCTGCTAAGTGCTGTGCGAACACACCAGGTGTAGGTCTTAAGTATCAAAGGAGTCTATTTCAAATATGGAGCTGTGATACATGTTGACAAGTTTGAAATAAGTAATGAAAACAAAGCTCAGAAGAACACATTATGCTGTATGATTCGCTTAACATTGTTCTTTTAATTAAGTTCAAAAATCTTCTCTTATAAATGTGTGATAAATTACAAGTGATGCTGAAAATTAATCTATTCCCTATTGTCTTTCTGGTATCTCTACAATAAGAGTGATTATCGTGTTGCTATTGTTATTTTGGAAAAGACTGGTAATTTTGGTAACAGTGAGTAGATTATAACTGGCTTTGCTGCACAGAAAGAGGTCCAAAAGAAAGTGAAGCCAGCAGTGTTTCTTTATGCTATCCTGTCATACTGAGTCACTAATTTTTCATGTTTTACTTTAGCTGTTACCAGTGTGTTTTTAAAAACCTATCGTTTATTTTTTTCTTCCTGGAAAACATTTTAAGAATAATATTCACTATGCATGACTGTGTTATCTGGCTTTGTGTGGATTTTTAGATAATAACATCCTTTAGGCCACACAACATGAAGGGGCTCATGAATACAGTGTTCAGGAATAAGCTCTCTTGGATCAGACTTTTTGCATCCATACTATAAACCATTTGGACTGCAGCTGGTCTGACTCTTATATAGTATCCCTGAATCACCACTATTATTTTGTGCAGGTTTTTTTCAGTTCAAGGAATATAACATAATGTGGAGGTTGTGTTACAGTTCATTGTTTTATAATGGATGAAAAAAGAGTCTGGGGTGGGGATATAAAGAGGATTCTGGAGATGCACAAATTGCAGGAAAAAATGTTGGTGGACTTGGAAAAGGGAAAAAACCCACTTGCTTTTATCTCATTGTGAACAGATCTGAAGTGAGCTAACCAATGCCCAGATATTTTCTTGGAGAGCATGCTGTTAGCAATCCAAATCAGTCACAGAGCAAAGAAACAGCCAACTGGTGTGGCTTGTGGTTATTCTCTGGCTCTGTTATTTACTGCAGTATACTCAGACTCTTTCATTGTCTTAACATAATTCATGACAGAAAAGGCTTGAAAAAGAATTCTGTATTTCAAGAAGTCCAGATACTGAAGGTATTCTTTACTTCTTTTTATGAAGTAATACAACATCACAATGTTCATCATGTTTATATGGAAAAACAAGCTAAAGTCTTATAGAGAAAGTAAAAAATACCAAGAAAAGCTCATGAGGCGGTATTTTACATTTATGTTTGTTGGTTTTTTAAATATTTTTTGTATTTTTTTAATCTACAGATAGTAAAATACATTAATTTCCAATTATAAAAACCATCCATAACTATTATCTTCATGTAATTACTCACCTCCATTCTTTCTTGCAAATGTCACTATAAGAACTGAGTTCAACCATGCTTCCTTTATTCTTAGGAAAGGCACTTCTCAGAAAGTGTTCCCATACATTAGTTTCTGAAAACTACACAATTGCAAAGTTTCTATGTGTCTGCATTTTATGCAGTGAGTTCCTAACTTTGTCTATGCCTTGAAACTCAATACTAAATTTTAGGGTTTCCTTACTCTCCCTTAACACCTATGCCCATATATTATGAATTTCACACTGGAAAGTGTTAATCATATCTGAAGAAGTGTATAATGAAATCTTCATTGTCTTATCACTGTTGACCATAGATGCAGATGGACAATTGGAGGAGGAGCCCATATTTTTGTGTTGGTTGTTTTTCTGACATGGTTTATCATGATATTGAAGGGATAAGCTGCTGAATATTAAACAACAGCAAATACTTTTAATTTCAATGTAGTCAGAAATTTATTTGAAAATATATAAATCTTTCGTGCATTAAGCATTTTAAGGCTGAAATAACACAATAAAATACAGCTAGCTCACAGATATAACCTGAAGGATTATTTTTGACTGTTGACATTTATTTTGTGATTACAGAATAGGCTTGACCTGAATGGATATGTCATATGCATTGTTTCAGGGACTACAAGAAGAAATTGGAAAAGTAAAGCTCCTAGTCATTCCTTATTTTAAAAAGCAAATTTCCTGAGGAATAGGTAGTGATGGTGATATTTCTCAAAGACACATTGCACTGGAAAAAGCATATTGTATCCTTAGGAGAATGGAAATTATATGATTTGCATATTAGGTATGGAAAGAGAACATACCCTACCCTAGACTATGGGGTCTTATGGAATAATTGTAAAGGTACAAGTATGTTCTTTCATCTGTCATGTTCATTTGGTGCAATAGGCTAGACTAGGACTACGAAACAATGATGATGCGGAGAGTCCTTTCTTTAACAAAACCAAAGGCCCTCTGGGGTTTTTTTTAAACATTCTCATTTCTTACTGCTTTTCTTTTTTCTTTCCCTGCAGAAAATGTGTTACTACAGGAGTTCATCAGAATACTTACAGCAAAGATTTTGACTAATTAAAAAAAATTACCCATTCTGTTACTGGTGCCCAGCTGCAGTTCTGCTACAGAATCTGCCAGTAGTTGTGCCTGTCTCAGAGAAATGAGACCAGCTATGAATATATCTTTCCTTTTCATATTGTTGTCCCTCTGGTAATACACATGGAATAGGGGTAATGTTTTTCATTATTACTAGCACACAGACACACATTCTGTTGATTGAAATGACTTTCATTTTGGAATTTGATGTAAGGAATGGCTCCAAAATATATAAAAGAAGATGTAAAAAATTTAGATTGGTAAATAACATAAATTTTTGTTAGAAAATTGTGTTAAATACATGTTCCGGCAGAACTTTTGATCAAAAGCAGTTCATAGTTTGAACAGTACTTTCTGATTAATCTCAGACAGCCATGCCTGTGATGTCACTTTGCTTCATTTAAACAGATCATTAATGAACTAGAGGTAAATTTTAAACAGTATTACAGATGCCCCAGGCCATCCACAATGTGAGATAATTTATGATTCTAATGTAATCAATAAGATAAATTGATGTGCAAATATTGCTTATGATTGCACACTAGAATAACTGTATTCAAAATCACATTTGACCTATCTGTTTAGCACAAACAGGAATTCCACAGACTTGTTTTTCTATTTAATTTTCGGTGCCCTAGGGAAAAGCAAAACTAATGGCAACTTACCATAGCTTTAGATGGAGGGAATTTACTCTTCCTTTCCCAAAAGTTTTCCGTTTATTCACCTCTTTTTAAATGTGCCTAGCAAATAAATGTTTCCATGTGTTTAAAAATTCTGACATCGGTTATCACTGCTAACAGTTGTCCTGGATTTCAGAGCTAGGGATTTTGGAGCTTAGTGTGTACTATCAGATTCTGGGACATGTTTTATTCCTTCTGGTCACTTTCTGCTTGGTCATTCTTCTTTTCATGACCTGCAAAGCTAGTTTGAGCAAGTCTTTGTAGAAAATTAATTGCATGGATCCCTAAAAACCCCTTTAATAGCTCTGTGTTTGCTACTGGGTTGAGTAGGTTCTTGTTGTCTTTATTGCCAGAAGCTGCAAAAGAAAATAGTCTTGCGCAGTAAAAAGAAAATTAAAAACAGTTCAGCACCATGAATTGAACAAAATGCCAAAGCATGTTAAATATAGCACATATATAACAGCTAACAATTAAAATATAGAAAAAATCCTAAATATAACTTGGGTAGTAAAAATTTGAATACTCTCAATTCTTGTTCTTAAAAAGATTAACTATTGCCATGGCAAACTGTAATGCATTTTTTTCCTACTTTGCTTCCCTACAGCAAGAATGTTGTTGCCATGTATATTCCCGCTGATGGAATAAATCTCCACATTTGATTCAAATACACAGATCATTTTATTGCATATTTCAACTTCTTCAGAACTAACATAGGAGAAAATGCAAAAATTCCATAATAGATAGATACACATCCCAATATCCTTCCCTTCTTCACCAGTCCAAATGAAATCCTTACTAACTAAAATGACAAATGTCCATGAAATGTGATGTCAGGCTCCCCTCTCGGAAACTTTCAACAGTATAAAACCTATACCCTTACTCGTCTTACAAAAATTCAGTTATGTTTGAGTCTCCTTAACTACTTGACTTTAAGACCATGATGTGACAAGATGTTCTATTGATACACTGAGTTACTACCCTTTTACATTCACAGTTCCTTGTTAACTTCTCATCTCCCAAGTGCCCACAGACAGGAAAATAGGATATATTGTTCCAGCTTCTCTGTAGTATGTTGATATTATGAGCAATTTGTCAGAAAATAATGGCAAGTGTTTCTCACTCTTCTCTGAACACCTAAACAGGGGTGACTGGTGTTAAATAACTGGTGTTGTGAAAAGAGACACATCACTGGACTGCATAATCAAATGACTTTAAGAGACTAGGAACAACCATTTACAGTTTTCATCGCTTCTTGGAGCTGTATTGAAGGCACTCCAAAAAATACCTGCAGGTACATGCAGTGAATTGGCACTGCTGCTGGATGCTACACTGGCATCATTTCCTAATCAAGGCACTCAGGTTTTTAGGTTGATGTGGCTGAATGTAGGTTGGTGTCAGAGCTCTGCAAACTGTGGAGCAAAACTGTGGCTGGATTCAGCCCTTTGCACTCCTGTAATCCTAGCAGAAATCATCATGTGAGGTGACCTAAAGGAAGCCCGTAAAGGACAGCAAACGAAAACATGCACTAATGCCTGTCAAAAGCCACTCAAAATTATGGCTTATTTCAGCAGACTGGAAAAAGAAAGAATATTTTATCTCTTTGTGACTTTTTCATCAGCAACACTTTTGCATGATTTAATGATATTTTCTAAAAGCACCATAGGACAAGTACTGCTTGTGTCTCTCAGATACAGCTGGGACTATAAGTATATTTCAGATTCTAATAGTCTCCAAATATTTATAGCCCACTGCTCTTAAACATTAAAAAAAAAGTTTTTAATTACTTGTAAGTCTTTTTTAATATGTTTTTTCTCTATCTCTCCAAGCTAATCATCTTTCTAAATCAAGAAAAATAATTTAGTCAGATTTGGGTTTTTTTAGTTTCCCTATTTTCATTTTTCATATGTTTATTCTGCTATTGTTTCAATAACAATGTATGAGACAGTTCAACCCTTTGAAGTTCAAGCAAGACAAGATTTGCTTACAAAGCAGGTTGATGAAGGTTGAATGCACAAAATTTGCTTCCACTATCGCCTTACTGTTTTTCACAAAATTGTGTCTTCTCACTGAAATACCTGCATCCACCAGCATACCTGCTACCACGATAGCTACAAATATAATTCCCTCAACTGTTCATCTTGCGTAAAATCTCAGACTAAGCCAACTTCATTCTGAACCATAGTCCCTTTCTGCAGAATGGATATTTACCTTTCACCCATCACATTTCCCTCTGAGCTAGTTAAGTGTTTTTCCCTGTTTGCATTCAGAGTTCCTCTTACGTAATCCTGCAATGTTGTGGGCTGGGCAAACTGATCATGTTTCCATCATATGATCCCAATGAGCTTGTGGCCACGGGAGCTGAGAAATGTTGCTCCTACAGGATGTCAGTAATGTGTAATCACCTTCCCAACAGCAACTTCAAAAAGCTTCTTTGAGTGAAAGCCTAAGCTAATGCTTGACTCAAAGAATCAACACACAGAATTCTAGCAAATCACCATACAGTCTTCCAGTATTTTTAAACACTGCATGGTATTTGAATCTGTGTTCTCAAGCAATGGAGACTAATGCATTTTGATACTGTTTAAGGTATTCTGATATTGTGAAATCCAATGTACGATCAGATTATAGCATTGTTTATATACAATAATTATTTATGGTGGTTGATCATGGCTGGATGCCAGGTGCCCTTCAAATCTGCTCTATCACTCCCCTATTCAGCTAGCTGTGGAGAGAAAATGTAACAAAATGCTCATGGGTTGAAATAAATGCAGGAAGAGATCACTCACCAGCTACCATCACGAGCGAAACAGATTCGACACAGGGAAATCAGTTTAGTTTATTACCAGTTAAAATAGAATTAAATGAAAAATAAAATCTTAATCTTGAAACACCTTCCCCTGTCCCCTTCCATTTCTACCTCCCCCTCAGCAGTGCAGGGTGATGGGGAGTGGTGGTCAGTGTTGTCTTACCTGTTATCTCTGTCACTGCTACCTCCTCAGGGTGATGAGACAACTGGCATTCTTCCTCTGCTCTAGCATAGGAGACAGTCCTTTATAAACTTCTCCAACATCCTTCTCATGGGATGCACTTCTTGTCAAACTGCTTCAGTATGGATCCCTTTTAAAGGGTGCAATCCTTTGGGAAGGACTGCTCCTGTGTGGATCTCCTGGAAGGTCACAAGTCCTGCCAGCAAAACCTGCTCTAATGTGGACTTTTTTCTCCATAGTCCATAGATCCTGCCAGGATCTATGTGGGTTTCCCATGGCTCACAGCCACTTTTGGGCTCCAGCATGGGGTTCTCCATGGGCTGCAGGTGGATGCCTGCTCCACCATGTATCTTCATGTGCTGCAGGGGAGCAGCCTGACTGATCTCAGCCCTCACCACAGGCTGCAGGGGAATCTGCTCTGGGACTTGAAGCACCTCCTGTTCCACTGACCTTATTCTGCAGGTCTCTTTCACATATCCTGACTCCCCTATCTGGCTGCCATTGCACATGTTTTTTACCCCCTTGTTTAATCTGTTGTCTCAAAGGCAGTACCCCCATCGCTCATGGGCTCAGTTTTGTGCAGCAGCAGGTCTTGGAGCTGGTTGGCATTGGCTCCATCAGACACAGAGGAAGCCTCTAGCAGCTTTTCATGGAAGTCAACCCATAGCCCCCCTGAAACCTAAGGCTTGCCATGCAAACTCAACATGTTTGATAGATATACATATTATTTATTATATTGATTCTTTAAATGATTGTATAAAAAATAAGGGAAAAAATTTTAATAAGTGAAAAACATTAAAAAAAAAAAA
>VXBB01004688.1:509178-612399 GCA_013399915.1 Illadopsis cleaveri | reverse complement strand
TGCCAGGCAACCCCCCTGGACAGACCCCCCTGTCCCCCCCCTCTTTCTCGGGTCCCAGACCCCTCTACCGAGGTCTGTGACCATCCAGGGCACCCAGAGGAATGCCCTGGACTCTGACACATAAAAGCTCAAAAATGTCAGATCTTCAGTCAATAGTTGTAGAATACCTTACAAAAAACTTCAGTGAAAAATAGTTGAAATACTGATCAGAAAAGACTAACATTGTTCCAAGTATAAACTGTGACTGAAACTATTTTGGACCGGTTTGAATACATAAAGTCCGGAAAAAAAAGGTATTTCATTTCTCAGACAAAAACTGGAGACATAGCTTTGCTCAGGTTAAGAGCTATCATTTGTGTTGGGACACAAAAGCGGTAGGACATGTCAGTAATACAGGTTCAATTAACATGGTGCATGTACCCTGTTGAATATTTTCTTAGACATATCTGAAGTAATTATTTTACTTAGAGTTTTCTGATTTAAATGTTCCCCAAGAAGCAAAGTTGAAGCCTAATCCCATCAACTATCCTCTTTCATAAAACTTTCTAGAGCTGCTGAGAAAGCGCTAATAACTGGCAGTAGATTCTCTGTGCCCATCCATATGATGTGTGAGAGAGAGAGAGAGGTTTGCCTTTAAACTGATTCCCTTGTTTCCTTGCACACCCTAGGAAGTCTGCAAAGAAAATATATTCAGAAGCTTAGTGTCAAGCTTTTGAGCAGATGTTCTTTCTGCCTATACACCTCTCAGCAGATATCTCTGACTTTTTCTCCCCAGCCATCAGCTAAATGAAAGATATGCAATATCTATACTCCTTTTCCTGCCAGCTACTGAGTTTAAGCCCCATCCTACTCCTTTGCTCCATGGGGAGATGAGCAAGACTTAGAAGAGTAGCCAAAGGCTATAAATTCCTGGAAGGGGACTGAAGTGTCAATACCAAAACAGAATGGGAAAAAGGAAAAGAAGAGCTAAGGATAAAGGTACAGAGTGAGAGATACTGAAGATGGACAGGACTGAAGAGGCAATGGAGAAAGATAATATTTTAAGTGCTGGAGAGTAGAAGAAGCAGAGTTTAACTAAAAAGCATTTAGAAACTAGTGAAACAAATACATAGAGCACAATTATGACCTCAAAAGAAACCTAGATTTTGGCCAATTTCATAAAGCTGGAATTATGGTAATTGAATGCAATTACATTTTTTGTGGGAAAGGTTTGTATGTTTGCAGGAAGTATCATTTCTGATCCTGAATCTTTTCAGCCATAAATCCTGGCTTTGCAAAAGGAATTTTGCCCTCTCAAATACAGCTGTACCACCTAATTGTTAGGGGTCAGTCTCTGGCAGTGAAGTTTACTTTGCTGAGACAGTTTCTGATTCATTGGAAAGGGCAAGAATCATGCTTCTGACTCTGGAATCAAAACAGCTGCTAAATAGGGAGACTGAGTGGGAAAAAGACTGTGTGCAGTGGGTAGGGTACTCATCTCATGGGCAAAAGCATGAATCTCTTTAAAAGTGGGATGCAGAGCTACTTAGATTAATTCCATCCAGAATTGTGGTGTAGAAGGAGGTGCTGGGAAATGACAATTCAAAGAAGGAAGGCTGCCTAGAAAACAGAAGTAAAAATGTATTCTAAATCATTTTTCCAAAGATCTGAGGATTTCTTTAGATGCCATTTCAGTTTTGAGATGGAGATTTCCTGTAAAGCTAGACATTTATGAGAAACAAAGTAGGTGGGGAGGCGGTGAAAGAGAGTATGTAGGGAGGGATGTAAATGGTGTGAAAAGTGTTCTCACCAAAAAAGTGGGAGGCCAGTGTTCAGTATTCTCTTGAGCCTGATGAGTTTCAAACTCACATCTGCAGGAGTTAAAGGTAATTCCTTAATCACTAGACTGGAGAATAATTGGATGACATGTGCATTTACATTATACAGTGAAAGACTGAGGCACCTTACCACTATCAGTCTAAGTGCTTGGTGCCAAAAAGTAGCAAGTTCAGGATTTTTCGTTCTTGTGTTCTCTCTGACCATCTCCTTTGTATGAAGAAAAATAATACCTGATTTCAATGGATTTAAAGTTATCATTCTCTTACTGATGTGTAAGTTACTCAAACAAGTAAAGAAAAGAGTCTTGACACTTTTATGAATTTAATTGAATCCCACTGATGTCCAGGGGATTTATCATGCACTGGACTGAGGTTTAGCAAATAATACTTATCTCTACAGTTTCCAGCCAATGGTGAGGAGATTCTGCCTTCAGTTGCAAATGGATTAAGGCGAAATGCTTTCAGACATTTGATACTGATTCCTTTTGTGGCAACCTAATGAGCTCAGCCCTCACAAAGTGGTCTCAGGACATTATTTTCAAGTTAGCAACCCAGCAGTGTTTGAGCATTATGTGGACAGCTGTTGTAAAGGGGTCACAAAGCCCTGTCAAAACAGCAGTCTTCATCTTCTTTTTTTGAAACCATAAATTAAACAGAACTCACTTCCAAAAAATCCGCAGGCAAGGCTCTCACAGACTGTGTCAATTAAATAACAGTATATTTGGTGATAGAGTCACGCAACCATTCTCTTGTTTGTTCTCACTGTGTAAAGTGCTCCTGCTCCACTCTGTTACTGGCAAAGTGACTTGATCTGTGATGATCTATACTTTTGCTTATATTCCTTGCCTCCTGACCCCACTCCTCCCCTCTAATTATTTTTCAAATATCAGGATTTATATCAGCAAGAAGGTATTGAAATGGTTCTACCATCAACAGCTTTACTTTTCTTGTACAGTGTTGATGTGGTAAACAAAACTTGTTAGAGAGCTGACAAAATATGACCTATTTGAGAGGAAATTAAAATGCCGTACTTAGCTTTAGAAACCATTTACCAATTAAATATGAGAAAGTTTTAATTAGTCTAAAACATGAATGAAATAACACAAAGGTGATTTTCAAAAATGTTTAAGAAATTCTGAGGAGAAAAGATTAAAAACCTCTCTGAAAATTGGGATTAATTACCAGAAGAATTCTGAATTTGCTTTTAGTCTCTGTGTCCTCTTCTGGTATTTCAAGTTTTTACCTTTAACCTGTTTCTCTCCTGTTGCTTACCACTTAGTCTCATACCAATTTTCTTTCACACTCCTCCCTTTTAGATTATTTTTGTATTGCCCTTGTTCTCACTTTATTTTAACCATCAGCTCACTGTATGGTTTTCTGTTCCTGTATAATCTAAGTAGTCTTTTGTTTCTTGCACATCTAAATGGTTCTTCTTTTCTCCTTTCCATAAGTTTTTTTCTTATTTTGCATTTTTTTCTATTCCCATTGCTGCCTCACACTTACACTCAACTTTTCCTTTCTTCTATTTCTATCTTTGTTGTCTCCCAAGCTGCAAGTTTTCCTAACACCTTAGAGGCTATAACCTCCCTGGAAACCACCAAAAAGAGCACTTAGATCTATGAGTTTATGAACATATAGCTGAAATACCAGATAATTTGAAACATACTGGCAGCAGACTGATGGTTATGGCAGTGCAGGAGAAAATATATATTGAAATTCTATGCAAAATGTAGGTTCTTCTGTGAGATTTTTACATGTAGCTTGCATTTTTATGGACAGCAAAATTAACCTCCACCACAGCTTATCTTCCAATGACAAAACATTGTGTGAAAGACCTACCAATCTGTCTTTTATATGAACCTTTCAGAAGTTTCTACTATTATATTTTTATTCATTTTTAAATGCACATAGAAAGATTTCTGAGCTTAACCATCATATAGTTGTGTACATTATATTTTATATTAGGACCCTGAGCTATTGCTCAATAAACTTGCATAATACAGCACTAGGCTGGATACTGGAANATACTACAACCCAGGACAGTAATACAGTGTGTTGTTCCTCAAAGCAACTCACAGACACTGAGATAATTAAGAATTTTCATTGCCAGCTAGAAGCTACTTCACCACTTTTGGTGGTGTTATTGGGGGGTCAAAACCAATTCATCCTTATGAACTTTTGGTAAGTTAGTAACTTCTCAGATTATTTCCTCACGATCTGACTAGCTTTATTTGGAATTTGTTTACACCTTTTCAGCTGAATGATGTAATAAATAAATAATTTTCTTTTCAACAACACTGCAGAGTAATATTTTAGGAAGAGATAACTCTAACCCTGACACAGTACAGGGACTCCCCTTAAGCATGCTCAATGTCCAGCTTCTAAAAAATCAAATATTTTCTGATTGTCTCATGTTTGCACCCAAAAACATTGATAGAGTTTTAAAAAAAGCTTTATCTTTTAAGACACAAGAAAGTTATGATTATTAATTTTGTCTATGCACTTAAACTCAAAATTATCCACATTTTCAGTTTTAAATATACACAGAGACACATAACATAAATGTATTCCAGTGAATAGTCTGAAAAGTGCAAGACTGAACAAATAAATAAGTCTTTAGAATAACTATTTTTAGTAGTAATATAAGTAAATTAAATAAATAACTAGGCATTAAATTCTCAGAGACTGCTTGCAATCTGTCAGTTAAGGTGAAAGTCACAAAAAGCTTACAATGCTCACTAATAAAATAGAAAAATGATAGTCTTAGTATTATAAACCATTTTCCTAGTCATTTAAGGGCTGTAAACAGACAGGATGCATTCATTTGTGGACTTCAGCACATATTTTGTCTTGGGAAGTTAAAAAATCTATCACAAAAGTAGAAGTGGGAAGGCATGTAGTTGAATAAATCTCTTGATCTGTTACTGCAGGTCAGAAAGAAATCAGTGCTTGCATTTATGAACAGAATTTCTCTAAAGTTTATATTCCCATCAAACGAATTTCAATACCACATTGAAATACAATAGAGTCCATTTGTGCCAGGAAACATGATAGAGAATCATAGAATCATTAAGGTTGGAAAATACCTCCAAGATCATTGAGTCCAGCCTCTGATCGATCACCACATTCAATCATTTCTTGAACAATTCCATGGATGGAAACTTCACTGCCTCCCAGGGTAGCATGTTCCAGCCTAGTCACCCTTCCTATGAAAACAAATTTCCCAGATGTGCATCCTGAACCTCAGCCTGAGGCCATTTTCTCTTGTCCTGTTGCTGGCTACCTGGGAAAAGAGGCCAACCCTCACCTGGCTACAGACTCCTTTCATGTGGTCGTAGAGAGTGATAAGGTCACCCCTGAGCCTCCTTTTCTCCAGTCTAAAGAACCCCAACCCTCTCAGCTGCTCCTCATATGGCTTACAGAGGATATTTCCAAACAAGCAACAGGTATAAAATCACAGAGTTTCAGATACATGATCTGTTTTCTTCATTGTTTGCACAAAACCCCTCTTCCGTTTGCACTATCATTTATAAACGGCCTCTAAATACTATTTCCCATTTTTGTTCACTTAGGGGGCCTTTGTGCAGCAGGAGGTGAATGTTCATGTTTTTTGAATCTGTGTCCAAAGTGGTAATCATGTTGTTCATGTTTTTTGAATCTGTGTCCAAAGTGGTAATCATGTGTAAGATCTGTCTGTTAGTCATCCTAATATCCTTGTGATGAGACACTGCATTTCTAAAGTAGTTTGTTGGTGTATTTTGTTTATTTGTCAGTGAATTTTATGGAAATACTTGAGAACCCACCCAGTCAAGGAGGATTTTCATTTTTTGTGTAAATTTAAAGAAGCAAAAAAAAAAACAACATGAAAAGAATTAGCAAAATAAATCAGAACCACTGGGAGTCATAGATTGTCTATGGTAGGAGCTTGTCACTTGTTTTTTTCAGAAAGAATCTTGAGTCCTTTTTGAGGGCTTGAAGAACCCAGTTTAAAAAGAGCAAAATTGAAACAGCTCTCACAAAAAACAGTTGCTATTATCAGTATAAATTCTAAAACCATTGGAAGTTGAAAAATGATAGATGAAGTTCTAGACATTATCTTTATGCAAGGCAGATTTAGCAGACAGTCTATGTTTACTTGAAGAGTGATGTATAATTTCATTGTGACGCTGAGTTTTCTTAGAACAAAACTAAAGTACAATCTGAGTAATTGCCTGTTAATTGAGCTATCATATATCCAATGGAAGACATTTGTTTGCTTATTTTAAGTGCATGCATCTCTGCAGGCACAAATTTGGGTACTTGCCTGTGATGGAAACTATGGGAAAATACAAGTATGCTTGCAACTGAAATACAATTCACTTCCTTTGAGGTCTGTAGTATGAGGAAGGCAACCATAGCTGAACCAGCTATCAACCTGGCAAAAGTTATAATGAAGATAACAAAGTTTCAGAGTGAGAAAATACAGACTAAACATGGTTAAAATGCAGGCAAAAATATGAAAAAAAATTAAAAAGGGGACCTGACAGATATGTCCAAATAGAAAGTGGTATACAGTGACACAAAAGAAAAAGGATATATTTATTCTATTCATAAAATTATGAAGAGTACAGAAAAACATGAGCAGCTTGATAAGGGTGGAAGCCAAAGAAAAATTATTAAAACAATTGCTAAAAATAATAGGAAAAAAAACATGTTTGTCTGCCAAAACATATTTAATACAGATACTTAAATCATAGAATCATAGAATACTGAGTCGGAAGGCACCCACAAGAATCATCGAGTCCAACTCCTGGCCCTGCACAGGATCATTCCCAAGAGTGCCACCCTGTACCTGAGGATGTTGTTCAAATACTTTATGAACTCTGCCAGGCTTGTTGATGTGGTCACTTTCCTGTAGAACCTGTTCCAGTGCTCAGCTACCATCTGGGTGAAAAACCTTTCCCAGATTTCCAACCTAAACCTTCCTCAACTCAGCTTCATGCCATGGTCAAAAAAAAAAAACTCAGCTGAATGGCTACTTGGCATTATAATCTGTAGGGAAATTTTCTTTTAGCTTGAACAGTACCTTGTTTTCATCCCCGAAACACACATTAGATTGGTACATGGTGTCATTCATGAAAGGCTGTGTTTTCCTCTGTTTTATGGTTACACATGCATGTATACTCCTATGCATGGATTTTTATTGTGACCTGCCTTACTAATCCAAAAATTTAATTACAAAAGCTTCTTAATACTCCAAGATCTAGCAAAGAGTTCAAAAAAATACTTCCTAAAGATGTCTTTTCATTATACAGTTCTGCCTAAAGTGCACATTACTTGGCTGGTTTTCATTATGGTTGCTCTCCAGATCATGCTCCTAGCATGACTTTCTGTAAAAGATGGAGTAAGTCTTGTCTTAATATGCATGATCAGCTTTTCACATTCTTCCACATGAGGCATTATTAATAAATAACAGCCACATTATTTTCCTGTTGAATGGAAAACACATAAAAAACAAAATTAATTTTGTTTTCTATAGCTACATTCTATCACAGCCTAATATCATTAAATGCATTAATGTCTTTATTTTCCCTCAAAGTAAGTTCTAGTGGATGTGTCCTGGTTTTGGCTGGGATAGAGTTAATTTTTTTTTCCTAGGAGCCAGTACAGTTCTGTGTTTTGAATTTATCATGAGAATAATATTGAAAACACAAGGATGTTGCTCATTAGTGCTTATCTTCAGTCAAGGACTGTTCAGTTTCCCATTCTCAGACAGTGAACAGGTGCACAAAATGCCAGGAAGGAACATATAGAGGACAGATGACCTGAACTGGCCAAGGGGATATTCCATATCACACCCAGGATACAAACTTGGAGGGTCTGATTGCTGCTCAGGGATGAGCTCGAAAGTCTTGCAGACGTTTTGGCTAATTTAATTTTTAAATTCCATTTTAAGAAACTGCATTTCTTCCAGTTTTAGCATATTCTTCTGAAATTTTTATATAAAAAAGTTTCACATTCTCAAGTTAGAAGAAAATATTATTTTGTCCCCTCCCTCCTTGTATGCAAACAGCTTTCTCTTAGTTACACTCACTAGCCTCTCCCTATGTCCATGTATTATCCATCCAAAAACTTGGCTATTAATCTTTCAGATTGTATAATTTTTTTTGTGAGACATTTTGTCTTTGTACAGCAGGTCACCAAAAAAGCAATTTTTGGTTTCTGATCATATATCCCCCACCTGGGAGAAGCTTTTTTCAAGAGGAAGAGGAGACCAGAACAACTTATTATAGTTAGTTTAAAAAAAAAAACCAAACACCTTCATTGTTATCTTTAGGATATTAATTCTGTGGGAATCAAAGGTTCAGCATATCCTGGTGTAAGTGTTTGGATACAAATGTGACTACAACAGTGCGTGTGAAATGAAAACTTAAGAGTAGTGTTGACATCAATTGAAATACAATCAGAGGAAGTGTCACAAATAAACTTTTGTCTGGCTTAGGTCATGAAACTTCTCTTTCCAAGATCATGAATTCAGAATAAGCATATATATGAATACAAATGCACAAATTGTTAAGGAAATAATCAAAATTTCTGAGTTTTGTTATTTTTAGATGCTTTCTCACTAGACAAAGTATGAATAAGTTAATATAAATGCAGGACTATTCAGGAAGAGGAAGAAAGTGGTTCAGCACAAGGAGTAATCAAGACAAGTAATATCTTTTTTTTGACTGAAAATGGCAGATTTTAAAATGTGTTTCCATCAACACAGGTTTGCACCTGTGAAAGGGATGCATTTGTAGCTGTTCTTACCAACTTTAATGGAAGTGTTATAAAGACATGAAATGAAAAGAATGAATATTCACATTAAAAATATCTCAAACATTTTTTTTTTGAAAATGTCTTTGAAACATAGTCCTTCCAATGCTACTCTGATAACTAGAAGCCTGTTACAGACATTATAGCAGTCATGGATAGAATGCAAATATAGAATTCCCATTACTGATTATGTGGTCCTTAATTTAGAGTTTTCAGCCAGGAATCCAAACTGTAGTGTAAAACAGAGAGGAGCTAAATACACATATGTTAAGTAAATACATGGAATTTCAGTTGCTTCTGTGAATACTAAACCATTGTTTTATTATTTATCTGTATGTCAGGCACCAAACATATCTTTTTAGGGTTACTGTTGACCTGTTCATTCACCAGTGTAAGCACATGCCATCCTCACCCCAGGGGTACTATTGAGGACAAGTAATATCCCTTACTTATAAGATATCTTTATATTTTTTAATTGTTCAAAATTTTTTACGATAGGTTATATTTTTCAACCTCTAATGTATCTTTCTGGGTTACCAGCATGCAATGTTGTCATGAACAAGATCAAACTATGTGTGGTTCATGTGGAAAGCCATGTTGTTCCATGAGGGAAAGTAGTGTGCAGCAAAATTCCATATCACAGTGTATCAGTCAGAAATCTTTTAAGCTATACTTAAGCTATATGAAGATCTCCATAGTGCCACCTTTTGCTACATTAAATTTACTCTTTTAGGCATGAATTCACTCATAGGCTGTAGAAAATGGAAGAAATTTCTTCAAATGGAATTTTTAATATGAACACAAACTATCAGCTGAAATAGCAGGGCTTAATTCTGTGCTTGTCTGATGTTATATTTATTTGAGAAAAATTAATACATCTTTATATATAAACATATAGAATTATATAAGGATACTTATCTATTTCATTTTAGAGTAGTACACCCTAAACTTGTTTAGTTAACTTCTGTGCTAAGACGAGAAAGTCAGCAATCAGTCCATGATTTTTAATAGTGTGTTAGAGGGAAAAATAAAATCAGAACAATGTTTGATGTTACAAATTGCAAGGCACAAAATAACCAGCTCTGTCTGTCATTTTGCCTAGGTTTACTTTTTAACCTGCTTACCTCCTCATTTTCTTCACATGGTGAGCCTTTATGACTTAGCCTTTGCCGAGTTTCAACAGAAAACAAAGAAAAGGAGGAAAAAAAAAATATTTTTTAAGGGATTTACTTGCACTCCTCTCCAGGAGGCAACGCTCTTAGGTTGAGAAATAGTTCTCTAAAGAACTGGGAATTGAGTATTCTTAATCCACTAGATCTTACAATGACCAACTCTCCAAGGAGCTTCCTTGTTTTCATTATAACTTTTCTTTTATTGTGTGAAATATTTGAGAGTGTGTGTGTGAACGTTTGTGCTTGTGTTCCTAAAGAACAAAGCAAAAACTATGTAAGTTCAAAGTCTGTCACAGAAGGAGTTTTAGCTGCGTGTGTGGTTCACGTTGATAAATCATTCCCTTTCAGAATATTCATTAAATTAACTAGAATTATTCTCTTTGGACTGATGTATTAAAGTGAGCTGAAGAACATAGAGAAAAAAGAGTGGAAACTTTTCTGTTTTTTTTTTTTTTACAATGATAATTAACAAACAATTAATTTAAAGAGAAAATAGAAACAAAAATTACTTAAAGCTGTAAAAAACTTGTGTAATTTGGCACTCTCATATAATTCTCCAAATATGTTATTGTTGGTGAAGACCTGCCATTCAGCACCTGTGGATCAAATAATTTTTCAAAATTAGTTTAGGTCCGTGAGGCAGATGGCAAATGTAATGATAGCCAGAGTGGGTTATATACAAGATATTAGACTGAATTTCAGGGTACAGTGTCTTTGCAAAAAAGCAGGTAGGATCTATTTTTTTCTTATAATCTAATCATTTAGTTCCTCAATTGTTATGGTACCAGAACATTCTCACCTCCCACTGACATCAACAGACATGGGAGGTGGAGATCATCATAACCACCAGCCCCACAATTTGGCATTTGTTATCCCATCTTTGGGATATATGTCACACTATACTAGAAGGAATCCAGGGCTCATGGGGGTTACAAAAAGTAGTGAGCATGAAGAAGTCTGACTGCATATTGTGATGATGGAAGATCTGCTTTCCAGTTCTTCTTCATAACAGAGTCTCTGTGTTTTACACCATTGTAGTTTCACACAGGTTTTAGGACTCTGGGAATCCATGGCACTCACTTGTGGAAGCAGGCACCTGACTGCCCCCCCTCTTTTATCCATGAATCTCACTTATATTTTTCATAGTGGTAGAAATAGTTCTCCTCCTAGGACACTGCAACTTTGCCTAATTTATTCCCCTCTGATACCCATGCGACATCAGTTTCATCCCACTCAGCCCAAAGTGATGTTTTGTTAGATCTAGCTGGAAACATTTGTATTGAAAAGAATTAATAAGCTGAAGTCTGTACTCAAAATAATTGCTTGGTTTATAGCTGTGATCCTAGCTAGATAGGTAATCTCACAGAATCATTTCACACAAAATTGCAATCTGCAGTTAATCACAGGAAGAGAAACAGGATTTTAAACATGCCATTTTATTTTGTGTTTTAGCTAAGTTAATGTATCCCACCCACACATTGTTATTTCTCTTCTGACCAATATTTGAATGAGCCAGAACCTGAAATTTGAATTCCCAGTTAAACATGAAAATGCCTTTGTTTCCTTGGCTTAAGTGAATTAGTCAAGTTGTCCAAATTTGGAACCTTTGGATTGCTCCTCCTCTAGCTGTTTGCAGGATGGAATAAGTGTACATACTATAAATATTGAAGTACCCATAATTTGTGTTACACACAAAAAAAAAAATCCTCTTTGGAACATTAGGTGTGAAAAACTCACTTTTATTATTTTTACTTCATTATATACATATCAATCTTCCCCAATGAAAATAAGATAACCTTATTATGAACAAGTAACAAAACCCAAGGAAACACAAACAGCTTCATTTCAAATCTGAACATGAAATTCAGTTTATTATAAGGACCTAAGATCCACAAGTACAGAATGCACAAAAATAAGACTTCATGCCTTTCTTTATTTTCTACGATTATTGCAATATGTTAAAATTAAAACACTAATCACTTTTTATTTACAAGAGAGTTATGGCACTTTACTAAGAGGAGTCATGGTCACATTACTGTATACTAACAACTACATATCATCTGAGTCTCAGTGATCTCCCATGTGCTTGCATCAGTATTTTAATTTTGATTAATTCACCTTCACTGTAGTCTGGGTCATGCTGAATCCTTTCACAATTGCTGCACATTTGTGATTACCCAACCACAGACCAGAGTTTAAATATAACTGAAGTGTGTATTCTACCCCTTCGCCCTCTGTGACTCTTTCCACCTCACCTTACTGTGCTAATGAATTTGGCTGCACAAAAGGAAGAATAGGCTAATGTGAAAGCATGTAGCATAGCAGCAGAAGTAGGCTAATGTGAACTTTTATAACTCTTTAGATAATATTCTTTACTCCACTGAACAGCTTTATGTCCCCGATTGTTTCAAAGGAAGCAGCCGCTGTAATTTGAATCACACTCAAGCATGACTTATCAAGAGACATGATAGAGGAATTATGGGAGAGAACAAAGCAGGGCTTGCCCAAGACATGCTTTGGTTTGTCTTATAGATATGAAGTGTACAGAAAGTACACTTTATACACTTTCATCTAATTTTTGACGTGTCAGTTAATGGTGAGTTGAATTTTTCCCTTAGGACACCCATCCCTTTGAGGCAAGGTCTTCTGGATATGAAGTCAGGACAAACATGAACCACAGAAAAGGAAAATGTGGCCAAATAGAAACTACCTTATATTGGGACTCGAGAGGAAAAAAAGCATTACTCCTGAGTGACTCTTCTATTCCATGAGAAGCAAAATGAATAAACAAACCTAGACTCACATTTCTCCCAAAAATTCCTACTTAATTTCTTGTTGAAGATCACTGTCTTCATAATATGAAAGCTATTAAATAGTTATGTTTTTAATGAGTAATCTCTAATTGCATTATTGACATCATTATACGAGTCAGTGGAATATTAATGCTTTAATGGACATTTGGGTTGTTGAGTGGGAGAAATCTAGCAGGATGATCTTTAGGATTTAGGAAATGCAAATATGAAAGACAACAAAGCTGAGGAAAAAAGTAAGGACACTACTACAAAACTCTTTTCCCAAACTTTCTGGTTCAGTACCTTTACTGTGAACAAGTTAGTAAACAGTTTATTAGCAAGTCACAAATTTAATGTTCAGTACAAAGAGATCTACAGCTTCATCAAAACTCTTAAAAGTACATTTATCTGCGTCTACATTTATCTGCAAACTAGAATGGTGCAAATAAGATACATCTTGAGTTATTTTAACAAATTATTTTCAATTATGTCTGTTCCCATTCCCCTTTCTAAAACATATTGTTTCAAAACCATGAAGGTAAAAATAGATTACTAAAAACGTCTTCTCTTAGATAAAACAAGAAAAAATCCAAACTGTAGATATCTCAGTATTGCAGTTAAGGTCTTATTGAGAGCCCTTTGTATGTAAGACATGGGTTGAAGAAGCTAACAGAGTATCACCAAGGCATGTTTAATTTTCTTAAAGAATGTGACAAAAATATATATTGCAGCACTGTCTTATAAGAAAATGAATGGATTGCAGACCACAGCTTTTGCATTTTATTTTTAGGAGCAGTGTACAACCTTCAGTATGATCTACCAAGAGTGGTAGCAGTTTATATTAATGTCAGCTAAGAAGAATCCTTGTAGTTTATAAAACTTCTAACTGTGAATTTCAGAAATAAGTCTGTAAGATCCTTCATGTATAAAATGTCACCTTTAAAATATCACATTGAAATAAAATATTTGCTCACAAAATAAACTCCACAGTAAAAAGCAGGAACTTATTTTCATTGAGCACCTTAATTAAAGATTTTCTTAGATGGTATTTATCTTTAGTAACTTATTCTTAGTAACTCAAGGATGTTACCAACTCTAGCAACCAATATTTAAAATATTAATAAAATACAGATATAGTTAAAGTTTTCACATTACTGTTAATATTTCTGATTATGAAAGAAAATGAAAAGAGCTATTGGAAATCACAGCATAAAATTATGCATTTTTGGTAATTATTCCTTAATTGTTCATGTTTGTTTACATGCCTTATGAACATTTTAATGGATTCTTGCTTGCTTCAGTGAGAATAAAAATATTTATTAGATCAAATGGAAACAGAGGTAGTATTATCCAAAGAAAGTGTCGCCAGGGTTCCCATTCTTTGACCTTAATTTCTTGGCTTAAAGCTGTGGGAATTCCCACAACCGTTGCAAAATTTGAACCCAAGAAGCAGTAGCAAAACATAGATTTTTAAATTGTAATATTTCGGTTATTTACTTCTTGAACATCATCAAAAATAAGAGGAATTCCTTATTTGCTGCTTTTCATTCATTCATCTAGCTGCTGCAAAAGAGAAATTCATTCAGCAAAATGCAAATCTCTCTACAGAAGCTGAATTTTTTTTTGCAGTCTATAAAAGAAATAAGCATTTTTAAGCAGCAGTTCATTTCAGATTTTAGACTTCTGCTTCAACATTATGTGAACTGTGCCTTGAAAATGTGTATTTCTTTCAGGTGTCTGAAAAAGAAACCTAAGTTGGCCAGATATTTATGAGGTAAAATGAATCTGACCCAGACTTCTTTTGCTTGAAATTGATCTATCAGATCATGAAAAATATCAGATTTTTATTTTAACTCTTAAGAAAGAATGGTATAATTTTACCTGTCAATTCAGTTCTGGCTTATTTTCTTCTACTCTCACTAGTGTACTATGTGTTACTCTATTCCCACCTCTCCTCAGTATTTCACTCATTTTATTGCTCTTTTTACCGATATTTGATAGGTGACTTCCAGTCAGCCCCAGGGAAGAAGGGGGAAGAAGAAGAAAATTAAGAAGAAAATGGTTTATACTGACGAAGACTCAAAATGCATGCATTTATTTGCCATATTTGATGTTCTATTATCTTGTATTGGAACCTATAATATGTATTTATAAACATGTTCTAGAAAACTTGTTTGTTCTCACAAAAAATATTTTAGTAGATATGAGGTGTAATACATATCCAGGTATTTACTGAGCTTAAGAAATAGCTGAGCAGAAGGAAAAAGACTGGAGTAAAAATGAGTTTAAATGTGTTTAGTTTTTCCTAAGTTTAAGCACTGAAAAATTTTATCACATATTGTCTAAACAAAAGGAACCACTTTATTGGTTTTGGCTGAGATAGAGTTAGTTTCCTTCCCAGTATCTTACCAGTATAGGGCTGTGTTTTGGATTTTTGCTGGAAAGTGTTGATAATATGGAGGGGTTTTTATTCCTGAGTAGGGCTTACACAGAGCCAAGGCCTTTTCTGCTTGCTGTACTGACACCCTGAAAAGGAGGCTGAAGGGACAGGGGAGGTTGGGAGAAGACACAGGAGAGGTGACCCCAGCTGACCAAAGGGATTTTCCAGACCATATGACATCATACTCAGTATGTAAATTGGGGAGAAGGAGAAAGGGGGCCACATTTGATGTGATGGTGTTTGTCTCCCAAAATAATTGTTCCAAGTAACAGGGTCCTGCTCTCCTGGAGATGGCTGAACCCCTGCCTGCCCATGGGAAGCCATGATTTAATTCCTTGTTTTGTTTTGCTTGCACGTGCAGCTTTTGCCTTACCTGTTAAACTCGACTGTTTTAATCACGACCCACAAGTTCTCTTGCTTTTGCCTTTCCAATTCTCTCCCTGATCCTGGTGCTGGGGGACTGGGTGAGTGGCTGTGTGGCGCTTGGCTGCTGGCTTATGTTGCTGCATTACAGCTTTCTATCACCCACTGTTGAAAGAGATTAATATTTAATTATGAACATATGTACTCAAGGAAATCACAGAGAGGGAAAGAACCCTTCCAACTAGAAATTCACTCTGTTTCCGTGACATTGAAATATAACTTCCTACAATGTCTCTTGTCCAGATGAGCTTTAAGTGCCACATATGATTTGGCTGCCACACTTTCCTTAGCCATCATTTTGACAAAGTAATCACACTTCATTGCCAGAAAGTTTATGAAGACATTCAAACAAAACACCCCTTCTTAACTTTAATCCTTATGATCTTATATCCCTGATAATTTGAAATAATACTTTCTCTGTTGTTGGTGTACGTAGCTGCACATGGCAATACCCTCTATTTTAGAAGCTGAAAATCTAATTATACGTATAATACTCAAGGGAATGAATCACTGCTTAATTCCTAAACTTATCTTTTTCTTGGAAATGTGGCCCAGAGTCAATATTTCCATAGGAACGTCTACATTATCTGATGGAGTGAAGCAAGAGGCATTAACACATACAGCAAAAACATTGATGTTGAGGACCTGATGCTCACACTGAATTTGTTCTAAAGCATAACTCCAGAATTGCTGTTATGCAGACTCAAATCTCTTGAGACTGCACCTATCTTCCCATTCAAAGTAAAGTGAAAGTAACCCCTTTTTGTGTTTTAATATTGTTCTGCTATGCAAATCAGAGTGGGGATCAGACAAATATTACTTCCAAAGTATACTCCTGTGTAATCTAAAACTGCTACAGATTTAGATGCTGTAGATGCAGCTTGTTCCAAAGTACCTACCTCTCCATTCAGTGACTGACACGAAACTATAGATCACAAATGAGATCATATGTTTGGTCTATGACTCATCTCTGCAGCTCAAAATGGTTGTCATGATGCATTATGACCAGTGGAAAGGCCATATTCCAATTAAAGTTACAATTCAGTATCCCAAAGGCTTTTTCATATTGTGTTTTGCAAGGCTTTTTTCTATTTTATATCCTTGCTGTAGGTTATATATTCTTAACCGTATCCAGTTGCAACACCTCTGTTCTGAACCTCTCATCAGGTGCAATTATTTTTAGTACTTCTAAAGGTAATTAGCCATTGAAAAAATGTAGCTAGGGTCATGATGAATTCTCTGAAATTCTCTAACGTTTTAAAATTGAGAATAGATTTATTTCTCAGATACAGAGCCTTACTCATACTAAAGTTATATAGACATCACTTGTTAAAATTCTGTGGTCTGTGTTATGCAGGAGGTCAGACTAGATGATCATTATAGTTCCTGCTGATCTTAAAATTTATGGAACTGTGAAACATTTTGATATTTTATGTGCATATTACTAATCTCTTCCCTTGGAGGTTTTCATAACACCTCCCAAATGAATTTAGTATTATCTCTGAATTTAATTTACATGCTGTAAATTCAGCTGAATATATTGCCATTTATCAGTGCACTATTTGCAGTCCTTCAGCAAGTTTTCATTCTGTGTGACAGTGTTCATATCCATGCCAATTTGAATTAATTTTGTGAGTAAGATTTCGTTTGACACTATATAAAATGCTTTAATAAAAACTAGATATATCACATCTACTTCATTCCCCTCATCAACTGGTTTCGTCACTTTATCAAAACAAAGTATTCATGTTTGTCTGGAATTATTTGTACCTTGCTAATCTATTTCTAATTTTGATCGTGGATCACCAAGTGAGAGGTGCTAAAGGGTGCTATAGATACTTTCTTTACAAACTAAAGCCTTTAAAATTGTAAGAGGAGATGAACCTGGCATATTTGTGAACTTGGAATGCATTCATATTTTCTGTCTATTCACCTCCCACAGCTGAAAAACATGCATATTTCTCTGAGTTCTGAAGATACTCAGAAATGGTCACTGTCAATAAAAGTGGTCAGAGATATATCTCAATTTGGTTTGTTCGATAAATCAGTATGAGTATTATATACATTATTTTTTACATTGTGCACAAATAGTTATGGGGTTAGAGTTGAATAAGGTTGCCTTATGAAAATATTTTTAGTCATAAATTCCATCTTTTACATTCCTGAATTTACAACAAACCAGAGTACTGGGCTCTCCAAGATTCACTGCCTATCTCCCAGGCTCAGAAACTGACTGTGTAAAAACTTTTACTAAGAATGTATAAATAGAAAAAGATAAACATCTCTCACACATCCGCATTTAGAAGAACAAAAGGGAAAAAAAAGAGAGAGAAAAGTAGAGTATACCTCTGCTAAAAGCTGGACATCTAAATCTGGACTCTTCAACCCTTCACTGTCATGCAGGGTGAAATCTGAGGATTAAGTTAGTGCAGGATAAGTCTGAACTTATGAAGTCTGAACTTCAACTTTGTTGAAGACTGTTTTGCTGCACTCAAAGTGAAAAAAAAAAAAAATAAAAACTAATTGCGGGGCTCTTTGATAATCTGTATTCCATACCAGGATACAGGTACATAAATGTTCTGTCTTTAAAAAGTTATATCCCTGAAAGGAATATAATATAATATAATATAATGACAAAAATCTGTGCTCAAGAATTCATCAAAACAACTTTTAGGTTTTTTTCCTTTGAAATTTTAAAAATAATAAGGACTCCAAAACTGACTTATCAGCTGGATAGATTAATAAAATGGAGAGCTTGGTAAGTAGTAATTTTATTCTAATTGTTCACACAAATATTTATAAAAAGCAATGGCTGCTGGTAGCTCTGAGCCATGCCAATTTTCTGAAATAAGCTGTTGTACAAAGGCACTTCCAAAAATTCCTTGAGTCCGTAAATGAAAATTAATTAATGGGAAGAAAAGAAATCTTGGAATAAAAATAAGTATTAAGTCAGGAGACTCTGTATTTATTGGAAATTACTGTATTCTTCTTAGAGCCAGACCAAGATATTTGTTTTTATCTCTATTCCCTTGGAAGGATATACATTATAGTTATGATATCAAGTTCTTGCTTCTTTACAAGAAGTTTTGAGAGGAAACTCAACATAATATGACAGAAATTACTTCATTATTTAGTTCATGATCATCTAGTAAAGGGTACTGTCCTGTACTGAATATGGGATTTTATAAAAAATCTCATAAATCATGAGTTGTAATAGATCATAAGTGCTGCAAGTTTTCAGCAATACAAAAATAAGTGACCCTGCACTTCCTGCTTTGGTTTAGGCTCTTGTGGACTATTTTATTTAGCAAAATAATTGAGCTTCTTATATAATTTCTTAAGTGAAATAATTAAATGCACTCCAAAATTTTCATGCCTTTTTTTTTTTTTTTTAACCTAATAGCTATAATGGGAACATTTTCACATTCTAAAAATAGCTTTCAGTTATTTTTCTTTTATTAGAGATTCTTTCATTAAGTCACTGATATCCCAACATAATCTTTTAACTTCCTTGGCCTTTCTCATCTCTGCCTCATTTGCCTAGTTCCCTTGGCTGCTTCTGCAAGATCAGTTGGTCATGTATCTAATCTCCATGGCCCATCCACTCTTCAGGCTGCTCAGCATCACACAGAAAGGAATACCCAAGTAAACCAGTGAATTGAATTTTCATTTTCTGTTTCTATTCATAGAACAGCGCCAAAATAAGAATCTGCTTGGTGCTGGATTATTAAGTCTTCAATATTCCAGGAAAAATATAGGAAATTAACTTTCTGAAGACATTTTTTTCTGCCCAGTTTGCACCTATTTCAGGGAGGCTGTTACTGTATGTAATCATGCTTCCAGATATAGGATGATGTGATATTTAGCACATTATATGTTTCTACTGGGTTCAGATCAGTAAATATCCAGATGAATATGCACTCTGGCTTGATATTCATTTTTGTAATAGTAATGGGAAAATTCTATTGTTTTCAGGGATTTTAAAACAGTTCCTTTGTATAATTAAGTTAAACAGGAAAACATTCTCCATTTGAAAAACCGCTTGGTACACTCTTCACAAAAGCAACTGTAAGATGTAACTGGTCACTGCTGACATGCCCCAGTTCATTTTTGTCCAACATATCTCTGTACTGTGTTTTCATCTCATGCTTTTCCAAAATAAAAGGGAGCTGAGGGGGTTTGGTTACTGTAATAAGCCCAAGCTTCCTTGGAATTCACAGGTTTAATATTTAAAATTATAAATACTTTGTTAGTAATCTTGTGTACCTGAGGAGGGTGTGTGTGTGTCTATACAAAAATATGTACACCCCTGTGACAAATTAGCCATCTGTTTTAGCATTTATTTGTGACATGAGACAAAACTTCACATCTCAAAATAGACAAAACTGATTCTTCTCCCACTATCTTCTACATTTCACCAGAAAAGTTGAGGGGAAATATTTTCAAAGCAAAATAAATACATTAGCATAACCACTCTTGCAAATTCTGGTCTATTTATTTGCAGTGATATGCAAACTATAGAGAGAAAGGATAAATAGTTTCAGAATTAACTGCATGATCTGAATGTATACCATGCTCTGCAGATCTCTGCTCACACTGTCATTTTTGTTCACATATTTGGCACTAGTACTTGTAAGAAGTTTCTAAGTAACAGCAGAGCAGGTCATTTTTGCAATGTCATACTGCCTCAGAGAAAAAAAAAAGAAGTCCAGAGGAATAGTAACTCTGTAAGGGGTGATAAAGATGATAATATATGCAGTGCTCCTAAGTTTCATGGATTCAGTGTAGGAAGGAGAAAGCAGATGATATTATGTGCTGAAGAGGTTTATATCCAACTGTACTATTTCTTGAAGTATATTATTAACAGGTGGTTAAAACCCTGTATTATTTTAAAGATATTGGTTGGCATGCCATTCAATGAAACTATACTATTAGATATAAATTTCACTGAAGAAAATTGATCAACATCTGCAAGTTTCACAAGGAGGAAACTAACTATCAGTTATCTATGAAATAGTGGTTGCCAACATTTGTAGACATCTGCAGCATGTGAGAACAGCCATCTCTTCGTTACACATTACAGTTAAACTTGAAGATCAGTGTGTGCTATAGAAGGACTATGATCTATGAATTGCTTTATGTAAATTGAGGCCAACTTAACTAGCATAACTTTAAGGGAGAAATACAAAAATAGGGACATACCATATGTATCCACAAACGAGCATTCAGTTTAAGTTTATGAGTAAGAATTCAGCTTGCAATTTTCTTGATTGCATTTGGCTGTAGAATCTTCTTTTTCAGTTTTATTGGGGGGGTGGATATTAAATTGTTTGATTTTTAGTTTGAGATAACTGAGCAGAAAGAATATCTGGTAATTTTTATACTCTTATAAATCTTTTTTTTTTTTTTTTTTTTCTGAATTGGCTCGGTATCTAAGTCTTGGTTTTTTATGACTTTCTTTCCAAACACCATATCTTTTTAAATAGAAACTTGTGTTTGTCAGCNTCTTATAAATCTTTTTTTTTTTTTTTTTTTCTGAATTGGCTCGGTATCTAAGTCTTGGTTTTTTATGACTTTCTTTCCAAACACCATATCTTTTTAAATAGAAACTTGTGTTTGTCAGCTAGTTCTCCAGGGTCTTTTCCTATTACCTCCTTAAAGAAGTGCTTTGACGTTACAGAACCAGTTCTGGGAAAATTTCTCAGCATAGTTTTCCTTGAAGTGAGGTTAGTTGACTTCTATTTTAGAATCCTTCCAGCAAAAAGTCTCTTTTTACTCTACACCTGCCCTCTTAGTAGATGACTGGTACCTGTGAGCTGCTGCATTCTCAGAACACAAGCTCTTCCTCTCACTCTGCACTATGAAATTATCTGAGGTGACAATGTAATACGACCAACATCTTAAAACCATTTAATCCCATTTTAGTAGCTGGGTTACAAGTTCCTTTTTGCCGGCACTTTCAGCATCCCTGTTAAAATTGCATTATTAGGACTCCTCTGTATAACAATCCCAAACTGGTATATCTGAGAATGGCTGGAATCCTCTGTACTATGTGTGTTCAAGTTTATTCCTTTGTGGAATGACGTTATTACCAAAATGTACACGAAGGAAGGGATAAGCTCTCAGCTAGTCTAGAAAGGTATCTCATGTACTTGAGCTGAATTGATTCCTTGGTATAAGGAATAAGTTTGTCAGCAGATGAGAAGGTAGCATGAACAGAGCAAATTATGCAGACAAACCTGAGGTACCGTCCTGCTTGTCCTGCCTGCTAGACATTAATTTCCAAAGTGAATTTCTTCAGAGCTGTTTCAGCATGGCACTCAGTTCTGTTAAGAGGTGCTCTCCTTCAAAGCCCTGGAATTTCCCTGTTGTGGTTTGAGTCAGAAGTGGGAATGCTGCTAATCCCCTGACACAGAAGCCAGCAGAGAAAAAAACAAGTCTAAGTTATTCGCATATTAGCTGGGGGAGCGAAACAAACGGCAGACTGAGGAGAGTAAGGAGAAGTAAAATTATCCACTCTCTTCTGCTACCTTGCCAAGGCAAGAAGAAAAGGGGCAAAAAAAGGAAAGCTGTAAAAGACTGGTCCTCCTCTTCAGTCTGCTCCTGGGACAGCACTGCTGTGTGCTGCCTCTCCTCCCCTCTTCCAACCCCTCAGTTTTGGCTGGCCCCAGGATTAGGAGCAAGTCCCTCGCAACCGGAGCTTCTATTGGAAACAGAAGTTCCATCTGCTGAGAGTTTATGGGACTGGACCCATAATTTGCTCAATTACTAGTGTAAAGAAAACCATAGGGAACCTGAGTAACGGCAACTCCTAACCAAGCACATTTGCACTTCATCTGAAACTCGGTATGATTTATCAGGATCACACCCCCTCCTTCTCCAGGATCTAAAGCAATTTGTGAAGCTTAAATCAACTATTAAATGTATAACTAGGAGATAAAATCACAAACCCAGATCTAATTGGTATAGCTTAAATTAAGTTTTACATTTATTGCTGGGAGATAAAATTTGGATAGAATAACTATTACAACAGAATTAAGTAAAAGAAAATAGGTATGGTGTGAGACCTATGGCAACTTTTATTTAAAACACATGTCTGATGGAGGCAGCAGTCTGCAGAAAACATCTGATACTACTACACTGTAATGGCCATTTGCTAGACCAACCACTTTCTGAGCAGTGAGGCAAAAAAAATTAAGTCTTAAACACACTGTTGGTTTTGGAAAATATATAAGAACATAGGAAGTTCAGTCAATAATGCAGGCAGGTTATGTGTACAGCCTACTGCAATAATCACTCTCCCAAGGAAGATTTTTTTTATGGGCAAGTTTCTTATGAAGGTTTAAAAGTACATTCTAACACAAACTAAACAACTGGGACAGATAAACTGGTGAAGATAATTACAGAATACTATTATCCAAGGAGACTGAGAGTAAAAAGAAAATAAATGATGAAATTAAACTTAAAACAGTATAGTTTGTTTTTATTTCCAGTATAACAGACCTTGCCTTAGGTTTTTCATGTTCTCATTCTCAGTATATCCTTTTCATCTCCTTTTGCAATTTTATAAATATTGAATACTAGATCATGTCTGCGTATCAGTTATTCTTATTGAAAAGTTCAACAGTTCTCTCCAATAGATGCAATTTGTTAGTTTCAGAATTAGAGAATAGGTTGCTAGGGCCCTCTGGACATCTCTGGCGTAGTGTTGGCTGAAAGGAAGGCATATTTTATAGTTTAGTGATATTACTCAGTCTTGTCTGGGAAAATATTCGATTTCCTCAAAGAGACAGCCTTTCTCATCAAGCTGTATTCAGCTTATTCCATTGCTTGACCAGAGTCACTATGGAGTTTTTTCCACACATCTAAATGGAAATTCCTTTGCTACAGCTTGTGTCCTGTGTCTTTGCTCCTTCCAGTGTTCACTTAGAACAGTCTGGCCTTGATTCATCTATGAACACTAATTAGGTAGTTGAAGACCTTGATTAGATGCTTTCTCCTAAACTTCTTTTTTTAATTTTTAGCACAAATATTATTAAACGTTAAATAAACATTTTTTGGTCACTCAAAATTGCAGAAGCCTGAAGGAGAGCATACCTATAAGAAGGAAGGAGACAATAAAATTTGAAGCTACAAGTTCCACTGAATCCTCTTTCCGTAATTTGTAATAAGAATTTTTTAAAAAATTAAATTTCTACTTATGTTGTACCAGACCTTTCCAAGCAAACCTACCAGGAAATTTCCTTTCTTAGTCCTCTAATGCAAGATGAAATACCAGCATGAACAGAAGTGTTTTAAGGAGAAAGGCACAGGAGGCAGGCTCAGGCATAAAAACACTCAAAATTTCTCAGTTCTTCACACAAATGAGAACAGCTCTTAAGTGAGCACTTGCTGGAAAACAGCACTCTTACCTATACAGGAGAGTTTATGCTCAAAAGATCATACAAAGAGCTCTGGCTGAAAATCTCCAGCTTGACTTGCTGTGTTTAATAAAGATGATGACTGTTCAGTGACCTCTATTACTGAGTATTTCTTATCCCCATATTGCCCAACAGACTCGTAAGTGTTTGCACTTGTGCAAATACTTTCTGATTCGTGACAGATCCCACTGAAAGTTTGGCATAGTTAATATTTTCAAGCTCTTTTTTTTGTTGTTTTTAATCAACTTTTGCTTTTTCTACTGGTTCAGGTATTCTTCATTCTTACATTTCAGCATAATTTAGTCCAGGAGCTCAAAGGGATTTCCAGAAGACTATTTTAATTATACCTTTCTCTCTTTTCATGGAGACAGGTTCAGATAACCAGAATATCCTCCATATGGAAGAGATGAAGATATACCACAAACAGGTAAAGTGAGCTGAGCTTAAACCTAGTTTTAGGATTAGCCTTTGCCACCCTTATTTCCATTAAGAGGCTTCCAAAAGAGGTTTTTAGTAGAGGAAGATGTTAATCTCCTGAGCCGAAGCAAATAACTGCAGCAATTCTTGTGAATGACAGCCACTTCCAGACACTTGCTGCGTAGCATCTGGAGCAGGTTATCACCAGGGACAAAGAAATAAAATGTGGGTGTTCTGCATTTCAAAGCCACATTCCTAGGCAAAAGCCTAATTTTTTATGTCCTTTTCATCTGCCTTTAAATGGCTCTACTTGACAAAGCTTCACTTCTCTGTAATGGATATTCTGTGCCCATATCATCATTCCTTATCTGCTCCATGTACCTGTAGACAGGTACTTTAAATCAGTCAGTTCATTTGGTTTAGCCTCTACAGTTCTTTTTTTCTTAGAAGGCAGAAGTTGTTGTTTAGCCCCAGCCAGCAACCAAGCCCCACAAAGCTGCTTGCCCTCCCACTTGCAGGATGGGGGAGACAATCGGAAGAGTAAAAGATGGAAAGCCCTTGGGTTGAGACAAAGACAGGTTAATGAGGAAAGCAAAAACTGCACACACAAGCAAAACAAAACGAGAAATTAATTTTCTGTTTCCCTTGGGCAGGCAGGAGTTCAGCTGTCTCCAGGAGAGCTGAGCCTCATTGCATGTAACAGTGATTTGGGAAGACAAATATCATCACTCCAAATGTCCCCCTGCTTCCTCCCTTTTCCCCCCACTTTATATACTGAACATGATGCTGTATGTTCTGGAATATCCCTTTGGTCAGTTGGAGTCACCTGTCCTGGCTGTGTCTCCTCCCAACCTCCCCTGCAGCCCCAATTTCCTCATCAGCCTGGCAGTAGGAAAAGCAGAAAAAGCCTTGGCTCTGTATAAGCCCTGTTCAGCAATAAATAAACCATCTCTCTATTATCAACTCTGTGCTTAGCACAAAACCAAAACACAGCCCCACACCAGCCACTGTGAAGAAAATTATCCTTACTCCAGCACCAAACCAGCACCACATTGGACAACAGAGAGTCAAAGGGATACACTGAAAAGACTCTTTAAAATAAAATATTATGTATGCATTTAAAATTACATGCTGTAAAAGAGAATATTATAAAGATATATACTGACATATACAGCAGTGTATATATATTCCATTGAAGTCAGATTGTTGTCTCTGAGGATTAGAAACAATAATCCATATATTAAGTTTAAAGAAATAGATAAATAAATAAGGACATGCCCATCCCTCAAAAAAATCCCTCCTCAAAAAACAAAACAAAAAAGGCAACTTCTTAAAATCTTCACTGTGTCTTTGACAACCTTTGCTGACCATTCATTTCTTTCTAAGTCTAGAATATTTATCCACATCATGGCAAATAGAGGGGTTGAAAGGAACAAGGCCTCAGTCCATCTCTACAATTCACTTTTGAAACTGAATACTTACACTTCAAATTCACAAATCAGACAGGTCTGCTCTAAAGTACAAAGTTTGTGGCAATGGAAGAAATTAGGTTCTGATTTGATGATGCAAGTGAGTACAGTTCTGTTGAATCCCACAGAGGTGTATGCATTACCATTAGCAACGGTAATATTGTTAAAATTAATTTTTTTCTTTGTTATCCACAGGGGAAAAATACATACTACTTGAGTCAAGGTACTTCATGAACTCCCTTTTTAATTTTTCCTCTTTCATGAATTCTTACTAACTCGTAAAGCCTTTGACACAGACTCTGTAACTCTTCTAAAGTACTGGATTAAATTGGGATATCACAATATACAGCAAGTAATATTCAGGCTTTCCCCTCATTTGACCAAGGAATGAGTCAAGTTTACCTTAGATACACTTCTGGAAAATGATACTATTTCAGATGTGCAGGTTCAAAAACTTAGAAAGAAGCCCTATAAAAAAAAATTAATCCTCCTCAGAAATATATTACAGAGGAAGTAACATTTGTATATACAGCTAAGTACTGTTTCATCTCCTTTGTCATCTCCATGATCTGTGCTTTGGGTCAGCAATTATTTAATAGGCTGTTTTGAATATTGGAGGGTGTGAGTGTTATTTGTGTTATTGCTTCTTAATAAGAGTCATCTCTTATACCTCTTTCAATTTATTTTCATGAGCAGAACTTATAAGCAATATACAATGTAGTGGTTTGAAAGCAAACCGAGTGAGAGGCTGCAAGTCAGAAATACAATTTAATAAGAAGAAAGAAAAAAAAGTAAATAAAATAAGACAAATGCAATAATACAAAAACAAAACCCCCACCCACTGACAGAGTCAGAATACACCCTGAACAGGGTTAAGCGCTCCAGATGAGGTGGTCTTCCTGAAGCAGTGATCCCAAAGAAAGGTCTGGTAGCTCTGGTCCTCTGGGAATCCAGTGGTAAGGGCTGTCTGTACTGTCCCAAATCCCAGATTATATCCAGGTGAGAATCCTTGGTTCCTCCCCCTGGGCGGAGCACCTCACAATGGGATGATGAGTCATACGGAGGGGGGTTGTCCTTGATGGCCCATTAACGAGAGATAGCTTATCTATGAGTCATGGGCAAGGTATTGATGGGCCATTAACAGAAGACACATTAACAGAAAAGGGAGGGGGGCAGGGCCTAGGGGGAAGACTACTCCAACAATTGGATTCAACAGTTCATGAAGATGGTGATAGAATACTTTGTGCACATCTCATACTACAACCCAGGACATACAATTTTAGAATTTTACTAGGAAACCATCTTTAAATTTTTTACATAATTTAACTTCTTATTTGGCTTGAGCAATTTTTCCTCTTCATTTTGTTCTTAAGTAACAAAACAATTTAAAGCAAATTTTTCCCTTACCTTTCTTAACACTAAAACTAAACAAGAACTCTGTGTAATATCATATTTGATTTTCAAGATAAAAATATTTCTTTTAAACTTTGATTTCCTTTAGGATTACAGTGGGAAGTGATTGCAACAGGACATTTAAAAAAGCCTGATAACATGACAAACTAAAATGAATAACTGAAGCAGGTTTTAGAAGTCTCTATGGAGGGATAGAAAAGAGGAAATGTTATCAGAAATAGTTATATCAGTAGACAATCATAATAAAAATTCTATGTATTATAGTGGTAATTCTGTGGATGGGGTTAGATACATGTAGCAGCCTTAATCAATCTAAATATTTTCTTCATTACATTCTATTTTTTAAAAAAATAGGCATAAAGAAAATTACGTTTCTCTCAGGACTAAGAATTTTTTTAGAAAAATCAGACACATAAGCATATATCTACACATTTTGACTCATCTAAGTGCAAAAGAACTGAGTAGACTGAGTAGTACTAAATAAATAGTAGATAAGTTACGTGTAGCTCGTTAAAGACAGCATATGAAGTCTTGTCTACAACTATTGTAGAAAGTGTATTTTAGGATAACAATTTCAGTGGAATTAAAATGTAAGTTGAAGCAACATGGGAAAAAATTTTAGTATGGGATTTTTCAGGATTTTTGTTTGTCTTTCGGATTTTTTTTGGTTTGGGTCTTCTTAGCTTAACAGGGGGATAACTTATCAAGGTAAAATTTCTTCAATGGGCCAAGAAAAATGAAGTTAAATAAATACCAGGAATGCAACATCAAACTCTAAAGAGTAAGCTTTGCCTTTATTTTTTGTCCAATATCAGAGGAAAGGAAGGATGAAAGTATTTATTATTATAAAATAATGGAATAAAATTAAGAGGAATAATCAATCATGATGGACAAATAATAAATTGATATTAAATAAGCAAGGAAGTCTTTTGCAGAACTAATGGAAATAGTTTGACATATTGAGAGGAGAAGAAGTAGATGAGACTCACAGAATGAGATGTATATGGATTCTATTACAGAGTTAAACACATTTTATAACAGCATATTTACAAAACCTATTTTGCCTGAATTCTCACTAAATTGTTTCTCAATCCTGATGTCTCTCAAAGGAATTAAATTAATTTTATTCTATCCACACTGTTCGCAGAATATGGAAACAACTTCTCCATGTAGAATGATTCACTGATTTGAATCAAGTATTCTTAATTTATCATTCATAATTCAGCCAGCAATAATTCAAACTTGCTTGGAACAGAAATTGATTGAACGATGGTAAACAGGAGCAGAATATATTGCAAAACAGAAGTTTGAGAGAAAGCCTTCAGTACCATATTCCTAAGATTTTTGTGTGGTCTCATTCCAATACGGTTCCAATGAGGGACAGACTGTTTCCACTGAGACCCTCTGAAAGGGGGAGATCAAGGTTTATCTGGGGTTTTACAACCCCTAGCGCTGGTCTGGGCTCTGAACTATTGCAGTGACACAAGTAGTGTGGTGAGAAATTGTGCTTTCATATTTGTTATTCTTATCAAGTAAACCTAAAAATTTCTTCAGTAGTCAATTCTGCCTTTTACCAAGAGAATATGAATTCTTCAATATCTGAGTGTTAGGCCAGTTCTTCAGCTGCCATGAGACAATTAATGTTTTTGATTTTGCCTCTTCTCTGCCTGTTTATGCTAATAGTCTGTCCAGATTGTGCGTAAAAATGTAGGATACTGTATGTAGCACTGCAGTAGTACTGCACTCATTCTGAAGCCACAGCATCACAAAACTTTGTTTTGTAGATGGCTTAGAAGGGCAGTGTGAAGAGCATAGAAACTGTATATACCATGGACTATCTGATCAGAAATGTAAAGTACGCCGGTGTGCTAAATTGAATCCTTCCACTGGCGAAAGGGACCAAATGGCAAAACATAGGACAAGTGCTCTTGGACATTTTAGAAGCAGGATGAAGTTTGTTTAACTCTGCTGTTGTCAAAAATTCTTCCAGAGTCCCGGCTTGCAGACAACTCTATCTGGACATGATCTGGTGCCTGGAATTTTCTGTGGAGCGCAAAAACTGAAAGGAGCTTGCTGTTTGTTTTGATCTTATTGTATTGTTGAAGCAAGAGAGATGGTGGGACTATTTCACAGCTACTGTATCACCCAGAACACAACGGCTTCTTCTTTCTGTGTTTCCTTGGAGAGAAGTGTTTGATTCATCATTTCTCCCTCAAATATCCACATGGATATGATTAAGTCTTCTGTTCCTTTGCTGTGTCTAACCTGGGAAATGTTTTTATTTTGAAGTTTTGTTTGAAGTTTTATATGAAGTTATCTATAATAACATCATCTTTCCCTAAATATATTTAATTCTTTTATTTCAAAATGTATTTTCCATATACATAAGTGAGTGCTACGATTTTCAACCTGCATCCAAGTCTGCATTTATTACTCATTTTGAACATTCATTGTCCTGCAATGCTGTTTTGGAAGATGAACTCTAGTCACAATCTTTATACAAAATTGTAGCTACTATGTCAAAGAAGGTTATTCACAAGCAGTCACCAGTCTGAAGTAAATAGCAGTGGGTTGATATTTATGTCCTGACAGAAACCTATGATCAATCAGAATAAATATATTTAGGCTTGTTTTTGAAGGTCTGGCATTGTGACTTTTCTTAGATCCTGAGTAGGAAGCTTGTAACTCATGTTGTCCTATGACAGTGACTAAAAGTCAGACGATGCACTGTTATCTTTCCATGTCTAAACACCTTACTTAATCCAGAATTTATATTCCTTCTCTGTCTCTTTCAGATGTGCCTTTGAATTATTCTCCCATTTGACAAGAGAAACTCATGCTTGTGAGGAGGCTTTCTTTTGCAAGTAATATTTTTTTTAGTGGTACAGCTCAACAGGGTTTCTGGGTACAGAAGGGGAAATTTTATTTCATTTATCTATCCATCTACCATTTCTTGCTTTAGATAGAATTTTAGGAAAACTTCTTTCTCTCTCTTCTCAGTATAAAATCAGTGGCAAAAACAAGAAGAATCCCTGGCAATTATGTACCAATTCTTTTGCAGCTTTCATTATTTTAATCTTGTCTTTTCAGCATTTCATATTTAAAGCATAATTTATCACCAGCTCAGCTGGTGAGTGGATGTGCTGTCTAATACTCAAGAGATAAATAATGCTTTTAGGCATTTCTGCAGGATATCTGGATGTTTCCAGGCTAGTAACAACAAGCTTCTGAATGTCCAAATATCCTGGACTAATAGCTATAGTGAATGTGTATACTGACAAGGTGTGCTGAGCAGCTAGTCTGGTGTATCCTGGAACCGAATGTGCTATGCTCATGTTGCACGGAAATACATCTCTGCTCAAGAAGTCTTAGGAATAAATCTGGAAGAACCACCTTAATTTCAAACTTTGGAATGTACTTTTCAGGCTGCATTTTGTTCCTTCTCTGGGCAGAAGGCCAGGTCTGGCCTAAGTAGTGGAGCCTGAAAGAGATAACCGAAGGCTCTAGGAAACAATGGGTAGCATTGCAGAGTCGTCTTGCTTCACAAATAAAGGCAGCACATTAATCCCAGAATTAATAATTTTTCTGATATTTAAACTTACTTGACTAGCTCTATACTAGTCTCTGTGGTGGGACACAGATGTGTTCTGCATATGGTGAGCTGCAGAAACACAATTTAAGTTTAAAGACTTTTGTTACATTATGAATCCACTGAGATACAGAAAATGCAGAAACAGATTACTGTTGTACTTGTATGTTTTTCCCCTGAAGTTCTTTTAAGACATATATGAGTAGACACATTGAAAAATTTAGAACTACATCAGAAAATATTTAAAAACCTAAGTCCAAAATAAAATTTAAATTATTAAAAATAAAAGTAGTCACAAGCTTCTTTATTTCAACACCAATTCTGGATTAAATTCCCTATCTTCTTGTCCTTTCCTGCAAATATTTTCCAGAACAAACTGTAGTTTTCTTAAGACACTGTCATTATTTGAATATATTGTCCAATAACTTATCCAATTAGGTCGAATATTTGATTCAATTCAGTGAAATTTAGATGAGAACCCAAAAAATCCCCCAACTAAACCTGCATTTTGGTGAGATTTTTACCTTACAATGAAAATATTTACGTACATTAATTTTTTGAGATAGTACTTTTGGAACATAATTGCCCATTATAAAAGAAATTCAGATGAAGTAATCTCTATTAATTTCCCATATAACATGCTGATTTTAGACTACTGTATTATGTTGTCCCTTTTAATTCTTTATACCACTTCATACTGTGAGTTTTAATGGATTTTCAGAGAATTCCTTTTTCTTTCCCTGCTAAGCAGAATTTGTATTTACTGAAAGGTTTGTTTATGGGTTCCTCCTTCAGTGTTTCCAGCTGTGTTGTAGTTTAGCAAATTATAGAAAAGGTCATTAATATTTTTTGCTTGTTTGTTATCTGCTGTAAGTCTACAGACATTTAGTTTTAATACTTGGTTTTGAAAGCCTATTTTCCCTTCTTTATTTCCTGCTGTGTATGTGAGCAACTGAATAATATTTCAATGAAAGCTGTTGATATAATGGAGGGGGTTTTTTTCTACATTTAAGCTATCAGTCTGGAAGTATTGTCTGTAACTCTGGAAAGGTTCTGAGAACTTGAATATTCCCTAATAAATACTATTAAATTTTTTAGTGTCACTAGCATTTCCTCAGCTTTCTACCCTAATAATCTACAAAATACTGTGTTTTCTGTACAGGGAATTTGCTGGTGTAAGGAAGGATTAGAAGAGAAAATAAGGGAGTAGAAATTTGTTTCTGGTATGGATAATTTTGGGATAAATTTGAATTTACTATAGTAAACACTTCAACATTTCTGTGACATGAAATTGGAGAAAAAAATATTTTCTGCTTTTGAAAAGAAACTAATGTGAAGAAACTCTATGCTATTTTTAGTCTTGCCTGCTTTTTAATTGAGGAGAACATCCAGATGTTCTCTGGTATTAAAATCTTAGAAAATTATGGTTTCTCAAAGGTCTCCATTAAAAGATTGCTTTAGTTGATGAATTGTTTCCTTTTCTCCAAAACAAAATTGAATGTGAAGCAATTAGTTAACTTTCTTGTCATTCAGCAGGTTGTCTAAAAAAAAAATCTGATCATCAGATAAAATGAAAGCTTGTATCCCATAGAGATTCTTCTTATCTTGACATCAGGTAAGAGTGAGGTTTTTCATCTTTAAGAGATCCACCACAACCTTTCCTGAAACATATTCAGTTTTATGAAGTGATTTTCTGCCCTCAATGCATGATAAAAATTAGAATGTGACCCTTGTCCCGAAACTCTGATGTCAGTGGAAGATTTCCTACTAAATTCCAAGTCAGGAAAAAACCCAGAAGTTCTTACATGGCAATAATGTCTGTTTCCTATTGACCTACGGATAAATAAATCTTGTGATGAGAGGCCTTGTGATAAAATCCATTATTAATATGCTGAATCATTCAATCCATTTTAAATATTTGATTGCTTACTTCTCATATAATATGCATGATACATTCCTATATAAAATTATCAATATTCTACGTGCCCGTAAACATTACAGAGTTTTTATTAATAATCTGCCAGTAATGATTTCATTATTTAGCAATGAAGTTTAATTCCAGTTTTAGCAAAGTCTTAGATAACTTCAGCCCATGATCAACATAAAACCAGAATGAAAAGTATCAACATTGCAATCATGCCACGGGAAACCCCCTTAAAGATGATTAAAGTGATCTTTAAGTGTGGAGGACTTAAAAAAAATCTGTTTAAAAATAAGGGATTTTTTTGTATTAAAAATTTTAATGGAAAACAAATTTATAAAAGATATTATGTTGTCTTCCAACTCTGTTTGCAACTGTATTTCTAATAAAGCAAATTTCCAAGTGGCGTTTACAACAGCTCACCTACAGANCCCAGGAGTTTGTCCGGGAGGTCAAAGGCTGGCCGGGCGGAGACCTCACCGCGGCAATTAACAGATCGAGATTTAAGAATGTAAGCCATTAAACTTATTATCTCAACTTATAGACTGAAAAATGAATCAATCCTTAAATTAAGTCAGAATAACACAACATATTTACTCACGGCTTGCAATATCCAGTCTAAGTGTTCTGCTACCATTGTATTTGTATTTGTATTAGCTCAGAGAAGAGAGGACTTAGAGGTGACCTTATCACTCTCTACAGCTTCCTGAAAGGTGCCTGTAGTCAGGTGGGGGTTGGTCTCTTTCTTCAGGCAGCAACTGACAGAACGAGAGGACACAGTCTCTAAGCTGCGTCAAGGGAAATATAGGCTAGATATCAGGAATTTTTTTTTTTATGGAAAGTGATAAAGTACTGGAAAAGTCTACTTGGGGAGGTGATGGATTCAGCATCTCTGGATGTGTTTAAGAAAAGACTGGATGTGGCACTTGGTGCCATGGTTTAGTTGAGGTTAGGGTTGAGTTGGACTTGATGATCTCAGTGGTCTCTTCCAACTTAATGATTCTGATTCTGATTTTGATTTTGATTTAGGAGGGTGCTACATTTTTCTACTTATGTAAGTTAAAAGAAACTATATTTACCCATCTTCTCCGAAGACTTCAATCTCTTAGACGTGCTATCAGAATATCCACCAAACCGGAGTGCTTTTAGCAAGAGAACATTAGTATTTGGTGTCTCTGAGATCACATGTTAACCATTAGAGAGCTCTGCTATTGTAAAACTGTGAATGCTCTCGACTGTCTCAGACAAACATGGGCATTTAGAGCTGGATACAAAACATGGCACAATTTTTGACGTTTCCAAGTTTAAGTAGATGATGGAAAAAGATTTCCATGGTAGGTTATAAAAAATAATTTTCAGTGATATCCTACATTGCAATGACAATCCAAAAACTTTCTGCTGTGCTATATCTATTATTAATTGGTATCTCTAAGAGACTGAGATGTGTATCAGTCATTCCTTAGCCTGCTTTTCAGATTTTGTGAAGTCAAGTAAATCTGCTTAAAATTTTTTTAAAAAAACCCTTAAATCACACATGAATTCTTGTTCTTCTTCCTTTCTAAAGATATTATATAAAGCAACGTCCATACTAGGATTCGGGATAGGTTTATAATTTTTTATTTCTTTTTTTATATTATGCTCAAGTGGAACTGATATATAGATTTTGTTTGCAAAATGAAAATTCTGGGTTTTGTTTATGTTAAACCCTGCTCATTGGAAAATAATTGCCCATAGAAATATGAATATATCTCAAATATATACATTTACAGTGTAAAAGATCTTTTATTCTAATGATTCTTTTTATTTTTCTTGAAATTGTGCTTTTTTTCCACGCAGTAATATAGCTCTGAAGAGAGATCCTGAAGAGCATTGATTCAAACCGTGCAAACAGAATTCAATCAAGTTGATTATATGATGCACTCGTCAATTTTTTTAAAATCATGCATCTTAATTCATCAGTGATATGTAGTACTATGCATCTTAAACAAAGCTTCTAATTTTTCCAAGCTTAAAGTACAACATTAAACAATTTATTGTGAAGGGAATGGGAAGTAAGTGTACATGGATTGTTTGGAAAAAACCAAACCAGTTTCACTTCTGTCTGTGGAAAACAACTAATACATGAATTTTGAGTGATGAATCTCTCAGTTCTAATATGTCTTTTTGTGCATGTAGTGTTTTTTATTTTTTCTGGAAAGGGTGATAAGCAATAATAATATTTTTTGTGGGCAAGCACGGAGCTAAATCTAATGTAAAAATGAGAAGATTAGGATACTACACTGAAATTATTGTTCACGTGTTTCTGTAATTCATCAAAGAGAAAATAAAAAACAAAACACTTCTTACAACTGAGAAAAATTATTACATAAACATCTAGTTTCCACCACAGCTTGTGGCCCATGTTGCCGAGTCCTCTTGGCTTGGCCTTACCTGTAGTCACTTATGCAGAAAGTTCCAGTCTAGAGACTTTACCTATTAAATCATATTTGGTTCTACACAGAGGCAATGGGATTTTATTCCAAGTAAAGCAGGCAATACACACAGTTTAGCACATCCTTGTAGTATTACACTATGTCTTAATTAAAAAAAAAAAAAAGACAAATGAAATTCAGCTTACTAGGAAAATTTATTTCTTTACTTGATGAGTAACTGTCATAATCATACAATTGATCCCAAACAGACTACTAAGAAATCAAATATTACACTGTGCCTGAAGCTTCCATGTAAAGCCTCACACTTCAGTGTTGTGCTTGTCTCCCTGTTTAAAAACAGAACGTATTGCACATTGATGAATTATGTAAAAAGATGCTCATAATTCTTAGCAACACGATTCTGAAATTCCTCTCATTTGCTGTGCAAATACATCATACAAATGCATAATACACTCCTATTTTTATACTTCTTTTATTATTGTGATAATTTTTGTGCATCAGACTATAATTATGCCCTTATTTAGATGCATGTTTTAAATCTACCGTTGTGACAAATGTTTAAATCCTTGTCTCAATTTGAATTGCATAGCCTCTAGTTCATTTATATTTTTGGAAGAATTTAGTTTATAAAGTCTATAGTAAGCTAATATGGTATGCATGGAAAATTAATTTGTTCATTCAACTAGAATTTTCTGCTGAGTTGAATCTTTTATTTTTCACTGAGTTAAACTTCCATTAAAATAAAACATCCGAAAACCAGCCAGTAATTTTGTAAGGCCAACATCAAATATATTTAGAGAGCTCAATGCCAGAAAACCCCAATCAAAACAAAACAAAATCATGGTTCTGTATTATTTCTTGTTACCTGTCTAGTTTTTAAATAGTGCAACTGTTACTCCATCTCCTTTGGAAGAAGTCTGAATATTTCATCACATGCTTTAAAGGTGACTGATAGAAAATAGCAAGGGCTGTATGAAAGGAAAAACACAATAGAGATACAGTTAAAACTGTTTTTTAATGTGTTTAGAAGTATTTGCATTATTTTAATTAAAAGAAAAACAAATAAAAAGACAAAAATAACATAAATTTATGAATTAGTAACACAAGAGTAGAAAAGGCAGATTTTTCTTTTAAAGATTGCTTCCCGAGGCTCTGATTACTCTTACCTAATTTATCCACATAACATTAGTGTGTTACTTCTGAGTCTAGTCACCCCAGAAATTTCCTTTGTCCTGTTAGGGTCTTCACCAAACAGACATATATCACCCTATGGAAATACCTGTCTCCCTATATTCATGTTTTTTATTGAAAATATAATAAAAATTTTAAGCATGCTTTATAACAAAGATGAGGAGCATGAATGCAGCTGTAAGGGAAGCTTCTGAGATAATCATTACCTGTCTACCAGCATGCATCAAATGTAAATTGTACCCATAAGAGAGTAATACTTGCCAATACCAGTTTGTTGCTCTTGATATTCACATCATCGGAAGAACTGTAAAGAGAAAGCAGTGCCCAATGGAATAGCTTTTCAGGAAATTGTCTTATTTTCTTCTCCTTCCTCCTAGGTATGAAAGGAAAAAAAACTCTTGTCACAACAGTAAGTGCCCAGACCAAAATATAAGCTTTTAGGATCCTGCTCAACAGCTACTGGACTCTTCAATGACTGTGATAATGAAGAGGGAACAGGTTTCAGTCCCAGGTGTACTGTGGCTAGGAGACACTTTTAGAACTATTTATGAGAACCAAGGACATTGATTCTATGAGAAATTACAATACAGACACTACTTCACTTTTTTAAATTTAAATACTGTGGCTTCATGTCTAGTACTCATAGCATTCCATTAAAATGCCAAAACATTCCAATAAAATTACACAAAATTCAAATAACCAAAGAAACATTTTTTTTTTGCTTTGTTGTTTCTTCAACTGGGGGAAGAGGTGTTGGGGTTGTGGGAGTGCATGCATATGTGCATTTCATGTTCTACTAGGATATGAAATGGCTTTACATGCCTCTGAAATCTAATGAACTATCCTAATTTTGAAATCTGATCTTTACAAAGGCATAGACTAATGTTCTGAAGAGGGGCACTTCATTCATAGAAACTCCCAAAAGATGTGTACATGGAATTTGTTTGTGAAGATTCAGTTTTAGAATCCAGGGCTAAATTTGCATGCTCAAAGGGTTCAAATGGTGTTTAGTATTGATAATATATATATGAATTATAACACTTTTATGGCTCATCCACTACTTCTGTTTTAAAAATACTAAGTTCTCTTTTTTCGTCTTAATTTGGTTGCAGCCAGTATGATTAGATAAGATGTGAGTTATCACAGAATCATGGAATATGCTGGGTTGGAAGGGACCTACAAGGATCATTGAGTCCAACACCTGGCTTTGTAAGGCACCATCCCTAAAAGTCACACCAGGTATCTGAGAGTATTGTCCAAATGCTTCTTGAACTCTGTCAGTTTGGTGCTATGATTGCTTCGCTGGGGAGCCTGTTCCAGCACCCAACCATCCTCACCCTGGATGAAGAACCGCTTTCTAATATCCAACCTAAACCTCGCCTGACTCAGCTTCAGGCCATTTCTCTGGGTTCTGTCACTGGTCACCACAGAGAAGAGACCAGTGCCTGTGGCCCCACTTTAACTCATGAGGAAGTTGCAGACTGCAATGAGGTCTCCCCTCAGTCTCCTCCAGGCTGAACAGACCAAGTAACCTCAGCCACTCCTCATACGTCTTCCCCTCAAAGCCCTTCACCATCTTCATAGCCTTTCTCTGGGCACTCTATCATAGCTTTATATCTTTATTATATTGTGGAACCCAAAACTGCCCCCAAAACTCAAGGTGAGGCTGCCCCAGTGCAGAGTAGAGTGGGATAATCACCTCCCTTGCCCAGCTGCAGGTGCTGTGCCTGATGCACCCAGGACAGGGTTGGCCCTCCTGGATGCCAGGGCACTGCTGACTCATGTTCAACTTCCCATCAAGCAGGAATCCCAGGTCCCTCTCCAAGGCTTTCCAGCCTTTCATTCCCCGATCTGTCTAAACATCCATGGTTGCCCCATCCCAGGGGTAGAATCCAGTACTTTCCCTTGTTAACTTCATAGGATTGGCGATTGGCCAGGCCTGTAATTTATCAAAGTCTCTCTGCAGGCTCTTCCAACCTTCAAGGGTGTCAACAGCTCCTCCCTGTTTTGGGATATCATCTGGAAACTTCTCAGTATCCCTTCCAGTCCTGTGTCCAAGTCATTAATGAAGATGTTGAAGAGCACAGGGCTGAGGATGAAGCCCTGTGGAACCCCAGTACTCATAGGTCACTTGTGTGATGTCACCCCATTCACTTTAACCCTTTGTGCCTGACCCCTGAACCAGTTGCTCACCATCACACGATGTGTTTGTCCAGCTGTGAGCTGAATATTTTGTCCAGAAGGATACTATCTATAAAATCTGTGGGCTGTCTTAGCCTGTTTCTAGGCCCTGTATTAATGCAAATAATAAATAATATTAAGGAAAAGCAGCAAAGCTTATTTAGGTGGAAGAGTTTTAAAATTAATCTGTCTGGTTTTGTAATGTTGTGAAGATAAGGTGTGCTCTGCTGATCGCTGGTAAATGGCTCAGAATCACTGTAGGATCTCTTAAGCTAAAATAGGAGAGAGAAATACAGTGACATCACCTAAAATATATTAGAGATTATAAGTACAATAAAGTAAAAAAACTGTGTTCAGCCACTTATTTCTTCTTGAAGAGCAACTGCCAGTTAGAATGTTACAGCTGGCACGAGATTAACAAAATGAAACAAAATTACATATTCTTTATCTAAATTACTGTCACAGTTAATTCAAATAGCAACTCCATATGTCAGATGAGGGGACTTCCAGTTACTTCTGGAACACAGTGCTGGAGCAAGATGTAGATATCTTCTCAGATTTTCTACAGAGTAAAACTAAATTTTGCTTATTTTCCTTCTGATTTTGAGTCCTTTGAAGAAATATGGTCAGCATTGCAAGTTCCATTGACTTCACTGGAACATACGAGTACTTGAAATGATTCAAAGATATCTATGAAGAAAGGGGAAAGTCACCTAAAATTTACACCAATTCCAACTTAAAAATATATTGCATATGTCACAAAGACATTAGAAAATCAGAATATTTCTAATAAGCTTTCTTGATTTTGCAAAATTAGATGTTTTCTGAAAGTGTATTTTCTCCTTTGCCAGTTTTATTTTGGACTTTAGAACTATTATATGAAGATTTAGGAAATCTTAAGTTGAAAGACCTACAAGAATTTGAGTAGTTTCAGAAATAATATAAGAATTTAGACATTGTTTATGATACTAAAACTTTTGTCCTAAATTATAATTTAGATTGTTTTTTTGTTGTTGTTGTATTCCATGTATTTCTATATGTTTTCCTCTTTTCAATGAGCCTGCTTCAGAAAAAGAGAGAAAAATTGTCAAGGCAAAGGAATTGTAAAAAATATACTATACAGGAGTTAAATAGCACAGGAAGTCTCATATCTGGGAAGTTTACTTTAAAGCTTTTGTTAAACTCTAAATTAAACTCTTGTTTATGGCTCTTGAACCATGTATTTTATATATATATATGTCCTACCATCCTTCTTAACCACTTTAGTTATCATGATGTATGATCATGAAGTATGATTGCGTCTTAGCATTTGACAATTAAAAGATTATTTTTCTATTAACTCAGTAACTTGCACTTTTACAGCAGTTAGTGTGCAAACCTTTCATTATTTCCTGATATTACAGTGCTGAAGCAAGGAAGTGTGTTTTTACTGTAATGGAAAATATTTTTTAAGTACTCCTTGATGTCCTAAGTGAAAAGTGGCATTCAGGTTTCAATATGTCCAAAAAAGGATTTGAAATGACTGCTAATATTCCCAAAAACCTACCTGAAGATATGAGACAACACTGGCAGGCCTTGAGGCTTTTGAATAATCTCTACTCTATAGTGAGCAAAAGTCCCAGGAGAAACAGGCAAGCAAACAAACCAAACCAACAAACAAACAGAACAAAAAAAAGCACCAATCAATAGAAACAGAAATGACAAAACCAAAACCAAACCAAACCAAACCAAACCAAACCAAACCAAACAAACAGAAAAAAAGGAATAAAACAAGCAAACAAAGAAAAAACCCCAAACAAACAAGATAAGAGATGAAAATACCTTCACCTAGGAAAAACTAAAAAAATTGAGATAAATGTGGACATCTCTTTTTTTTTTTTTTTTTTTTTTTTTTTTTTTTTTTNNNATTGGAAAAAAGTGGGGCTTTTTTTTTTTTTTTTTTTTTTTTTTTTTTTTTTTTTTCTTTTTTTTTTTTTCTTTTCTTTCTTTCTTTCTTTCTAATATTACTGTTTGGAGGATTTTCAGGTCTTTCTTTTGTCACTTTGCTTTATCTGCAGGTATCACCCCTGAAATCAGGCATTTATTTTGAATATTTTCAAAACAGTGACTAAATAATTAGATCCTGATTTAGAGGTTAGTTTTTTTGAAAATAAGGCAAGGATAGCTTGCATATTTGTTACAACAGAGATTTTGAATAGCCATCCCTTTTAGGTGGTGAAAAACACTTAGTCTGAATTTTTCCCTTCTTCATCTTTAAAACTACAATTTGAACTTTCACCTTCTTCTGAAATCCCATAATAACAAATTAAAGACATAAATGGAATATTGTAATGCAGATTTCTCCCTGAGAAATAAAATAAATGATTGTTTAGGTATTTTAGGGATAAAAATATTGCAAAATCAATTTTAACCAATTTCACCCTCCTCTCTTGAAGTCTAAGTATGTAAATCAGCTAATCTAACAGCTTTTTGGTACAATACAGCCTTCAAAATATGTTTTTACATTGATCACAAAGGATACTTAATGATTTCTTTTTTAATAGAAGAAGATGCATTGCTTATACAGATTCCAAGGTGAGTCAAAGAAAAATAATATGCATAAAGAATAAGCTGCCCAGATGGTCCATCAACAGTTAATTAAGTGGCAAACACAGAAGTATATCTGATGCTGCCAAAAAACTGCCTGCAGACTCTGCCATGGGCTCAAATATAGATTGCTGGAGGAAAATCTTCTGCAGATTGGCATCAATCTCTTGTGATGCTCATCTGAAAAACAGAATAAATTTCACAAGCTACATTTGAAAATGAAAACAAGAGTAAGGGAAGCCCTGTCTGAACATATTGCTAATAATGGGACATGAGTTTGTCATGCTCATGCTGCCAAGGTAAATTCAGACCAGAGCAGCAGAGACCAAAGAGGACCAGCAGCTGTCACCTGCTCTCCATGTGAAACGATGTGGCAGTCTCTGAGTCTCCATGCATTTCTGGTACTCAGATAAAGGAGGGTGATATCTTTTCCATCACAGAGCAGAGCTGAATGGATATGTGAACTCTGCTACACAACTGTTCCCTGGGACAGTCTCACTGGAACAGTCTCACCAGTAAAAAAGAGCTGTATGGTTAAACATTGAAGTTTCTACCTTTACATTTCATGAGGATCCTTCACTGCTAAACCCTCTAGAACAGTGTTCTAATATCTTCTGTTAAAAACCATCAATGCAAGTTTCTGGAGAGTAGAAGTAAACTTAGAAAATATGTTTCAGATAAACATTAACTCTTTGCAGTATTTTTTTCCCCTTAAAATATTTCTGCTTTTCCAAGTCATGTAATTCCAGAGTCAATAAGAAAGCTAGGAAAAAAAGTTTGCCATGCTCCCAAATGTAAATCTACCCAATATTTGTTACTTCAGTGCAATTATCAATTTGCACTTCCACTCAGATTAATGGATAAAACCACTACAAATTGCTTAGGCAAGTGAGAAGACATGTGAATTGGTTAATAAGTGAATTAGAGATCCTTCCTTTGAAATTTGTTTCACATAAAAGAGCAGCAGTCATGAATATTTTAAAAGCAAAAACTCTTAAGGCTTCTTTAAATATTAATGCGGTAAAGAGAAAACATTAAATATCAGATAGGAACATATAGTGTTTCAAGTATTAGGTTGTGAAACTAGAAAATAAACCAAAATGATTGATATGAAATAGCTTGTAATTTGTCGCATTTTGTCCCTTAATTTCTTGCATATTCAATCAGATGTTAATTATTTTTGTCTATATTTTTTTCCTGGAAACTGCATATTTCTCAAGAATTGCTTCTGTTACATAATCTTACAGAAATTCTTTGGAAAGACCAAAAAAAAAAGACAGAAGACTGAAGGTCTGAGACCAAATCACCCTCACAATCAAGTTTTTATGGAGTCACTTGGGGAAAAAAAAATGAAACAGGCCATAGATCTTTCAGGAACAGAAGTAAAACTGTTTAAATCACTAAATTTTGGTCATGAATGAGAGAATGATTTGGATGAGAGAATCAATTCAAAATTCTAATATTTTAAAATGTAAAACTATCAATGATCACAGTTCCCAAAGGCTTTCAAGATGTGCAAAATCAGCTGGTGTCTCGAAGCAGCAGTTATGCTCACCAAGAGTCCAAATAAATACTGTTGTTCTTGAGTTAGATAAATATACTTCTGCTCTGTCTACTGCTGCTGTGTCCCAGGGAACTCATAGAAGCAATGCACAGCTTCTCAAGAAAACCACCGTAATAGTTACAATAGTAAAGGAAAGAGATCTGCCCCAAAACAGCAGATCAAAATATAATCTCCCATTCAAAGAGTAGTTGTACATGGAATTTCAACTGTTCCCAAAAAGAAATCTTTTATATATGGCACTTTTTCAACTTCAGCTTGGATAATCCAAGGAAAGCTATTTGCTCTACTTGCAATAAAAATTTGTATACTCACAAACCTGGAGTCTATGTTGGCACATCTGTGCTAAGTTTCCATCTGCAAGTTTTGTAGCCAATATATTCCAGTGATTGCAGCCAAAATAAAACAAATAAAAAGAAAATCTAACAGTGAAGCAACTGAAACTATTAGATATTGCACACGTTTCTACATTACCTTTTTTCTTATTATTCTTTTACTTTATTGTGGAACAAAAGGCAATTTAAAGCCAATAACAAGTACAGAACTTGCGTACAGATGTACAGTTTTTATTTCCTCCAAAGCCAAACTCCATAGTTATCACATTTGCAAAAATAAAGATGGACTTTTTTGCAGGTAGATAAAATAAACTTTTTTGCAGGTGAAACCTAATTCAAGTAGAACATGGATTGACAGATGAAAAACTGCTAACACAGGAATTGACACAGCCAATATTGAGGTTCAAATAACTAATGTAGATCAAAGAAAAGAATTATGCAGGCTATCATCTTTTTCCGAGGATCCCGTATTGTCCAACCCAAAGTACAAGTTATTATAAACCCCCTAACATTAAGTTTAATTGAATAATAATATATTATATTATTTTTACTGAGTTTTTATTGGATTTTGTTTATTGATTTATAAAACAAACACAAACCAATACTAGAAATACTTATTTAATAATTTTATTATTTATTATACTAAAGTCTCTTTTCTGGGCACGTTGAATTCTAAGGACTACAGCAAATCCTCCAGCAGATAAACAGAAAGAATCACTAACCCAGCAGTAAAAATATTTATTTGGAGACAAAGTTTAAAAAAAAAAAGCAGAAATGAGTACATTGACCAGACACAACTTGAGAAAGCAGTATTTCCAATTTGTTTTGGTTTGGTTTGTTTTTTTTTTTCCACTTGGGTTTTCATTCTAGACGGATGAAATATCCTTGCATTTTTGTTTGTTTACTTGCTTACTTTTGTGTTTATGCATCTTTAAGTTAAATATATTTTTAAACAGACTTTTTTTTTTTCTAAATAGACTTTTTTCATGATGCAAGAGGTTTGGTCTTCCTATATAGCTGCTAGCGTACTTACACAATCATTCAATTCTTAGGGGAGTATTCAGATCTGCAATTAATCTTAGAGATTCCATGAAATCCCCCAGTGGCAATTAAAAATCTCCGAGGCATATGGATGCATAACTGATTGATTGCTTTCATAAGCTTTGTCTTTTCAATTTTCTGTTATGTGCTTCATTTGCACCTCAAAATCATCAGTGGTCAGCACAGAGCAGAATTGGAAGCAAGAAATTGCTCTTCATTCAGAAATCAGAATTTTAAACAGGAAGGGAACTGAAGTATTTGCAACATTGGTTCTGTTTATATAGTAATTCATTATTTCAATATTGTCTTGTTTGCTAAACTCACATAAGATATTGACCCATCAGTAACCCATGAATTCAGTGTTTCCTGAAATGTCAGAAAACACTGTTACTGAACCAAGAAGAAATAACTCTTAGTTCCTTAAAAAAAAAAAAAAACCCAAAAAAAAAAAAATAAAAAAAACAAAAAAAAACGCCCAAAAACCAAACTAAACAAAACCAAAANTAAAAAAAAAAAAAACCCAAACAAAAAAAAAATCAAAGAAACAATAAAAAACGCCCCAAAACCAAACTGAACCAAACCAAAACAACAACAAAAAAACTGACAAAAACCCCAAACATACAAAACAATACAAAGCTGATAAGATATGAGTAACACATGCTGATTTGTGCCATGATATGAAAGACTATTAAACCCTTTGCTTCTGGACTGCACAATATCATATGGCAAATTAAGCCATTTCTTTGGTTTGCTGCACTTCAGGGCATTCGTAGAGCAATTTGCTTGGCTTGGGCTTGTGCTGGTTGAGAGGGGCAGTAGATACTTACAGCTGCTGAGTCTCCCCTTCCAGAAGCTTGGCAGAATGGCTCCAAGGGACTTGTCTGACAAAACTTTACAGAATAGAAATATAATATGGAGGAGACATCAGAGGGAAATGGAAGAAGAGTGAAGTTATTGCAGTAAAAAAGAAGAAAAGTAAGAGTCTTGGGAGCCTAATATTAAAAAAAAAAAAAAAAATCAAAGTTTTAGAAGTTCAGCCACTCCTATGAATTGCTCTCCCATGTGTCAACTGATGGGAAGCTGCCAACATACTGTAATGCTCCACAGTTCCCACTCCTTGTTCTGCATTCTAATGCTATCAGTAGGTTAAGAGCATGCTTAAAAGGTGTGTGAGAAGAGAGTGTTGGGCTCCCTTAGCTTCTTTACTCACCCCACACACATTGTTCTTTACCTCACTCTATGATCCAGATGCTCTTGCTGAAACAAATGCTCTCTGGCTGTTAAAATCATTTCATATATCAGTAACTGTGCAGTTAAATAAGGGTGTTCTAATAAGATTCGTTTTTCTCCTCATCAAGTTAAATTCATGGTTGAAGAGAAAATTGTGATTGTGTTAGACTAAGGATATAGGGATGTGAGGGTTAGGAATCACTGGCATTCTTACCTTAATCAAGCTTTCATTCCCAAATTGGATTCTTAGGTGTGTTCTCCCTCGTTTTTGTAAAACTAATGTGTTTTGCTTTTTGTTGTTTTTCTTTTTTTTTTTCCTCTCAGCAGTTATTTTCTTTTACTGATGTGCTGCTTAATGGAAATACATCAAATTCTTAGCAGATGCAGTCACTGAATAAAGCAAAGGTCTAAATGCTAATATGAATAATGAAATTTCCATCATGGCACACACGGGAAAGACTAGAAATTGCTAAGGCATAATAAAATAAATTATATTTTATTAAGATCTCCCCACTGAACAGATACTGCATGCAAATATATTTTCTAAAATGAATCATTGTATATTTTCATTTATGAACAAAAAGCTTAAAATGCCAGTGTTTTATTCATGTGTATATAAAAGTGTATCTTGAAGCACTCTTTATTATACAGTCATTTAGCTCCAAAGGAGAATAAAAATATTGTCCCAGAAATGAACAAGCACATATAGAATTTGTTTACTTTCAAAGTCAACTGCAAAACTATCCTAACCTTAAGTTAATGTCAGATATACCTACACTGCTTCCTGTTCATTTCTGAAGTACAAATGCAAGCATGTACTTCTTCTAAAGGAGAAGTTGTCCTTCTAAATAAAATTTTTAAAAAAAGCACTTTGCAATGTGAACATGTGAATTTGTAGATCATTCGCTTATCTTGGGATTACATTTGGGGAATTTCAAATACTGCTCTGTGGATTTAGCTGAAAGACACGTAAGCTAACGAAACCAGAATTCAGACTACATTTCTTGTCATTTTAATTAATATTCAAAATTTTATTTATAGATTATGCTCTTAGACATTTCCTATCTTGCAATTACAGTTCCTCTTGTTGTGAGTGGGAAGAAGATTGAGAACTGGAATTGAGAGAAGAAAATTAAACCATTTTTTGCACTTTGTTAACTCAACCTTCAATCCTTTTCTCTTTCCCAGGGTATTAGAAAGGGAAAGATGTCTGACTTGAGCACAGTGGGAAGAGAGCCAGACTGGAATGGGAGAAGAAACAGAGATAAGGATAAGGAATCAGGGTGGAAGCAGAGATGGTGCCTGGGAATGAGGGAGGGGGAGGCTGGGAATTCAAATCTAAGAGGGAAATGGTGAAGAAAATGGTGAGGTAGCTAGAGAGGGAAGAGAGCCTGCCTTCGGATAAGGGCTTGGGGAGACTGCCAAGATTAGAATGGTACAACTGGGAGTTATGTGCAGAAAGTCCTGAAATAAGTGAATCTGACAATGTGATAGTTTGCACGATGATAAATGAGACTCTCTCAGCAAAGACAAGGATGCAGACACACTACTGGAGTTTACACTGAGTTACAAGCCAACAGCCAAGATGAAATAATTATCTGTAGGTTTGCTCATCACTAGTATTTTTTCAGGTAGAAACTGTAAGCTCATTGAGAAAGACAGCACTTTTCAATCCAAATTAGATAACTTTGTAGAACTACATTTAATTTTTAAAAATTGCTTTTACAAAAGTATTCTATGAAAGTTGATTCAGATTATATCGGGAAAAAAAATCCAATATTTAACAGTTTTACATGTATTTCTAAATTTTGAGGGGTGAAAACTACACAGCAAGGTGGGGAATATACAGTATTTGCTTACTTCCAATCCACTTGCTCAAACATGTCCTAAATTTTGTCTATTTCTGCATAAAATATCAAAATATTTGAATAAAAATTAGTGTGTTTTGCAGTGAGTACCTGTACGTCTTTCCAATAAAACTGAAAACTCTTTTATCTTTTTTGTGGCCCTTTTTTGTATAGATAGGTTTTGTTACAAGTTTTCATATAAGCTTTACTAAATGTCAAAAACAGTTTTATAGTGCTACTCCTCTACCTTTCAAGACTTTACTCTCAGAAATGTCTCTTTTAAAATGACCCTAAATATCTGACTAATCATGAACTCAACAAAGAACAACAGCTAGTGAGGTGAAACGATATAACGGTGATCTTGAAGTTAAATCTCATACTTAAGAAGCTGGAAAAGTAGTTTCATAATCTTCAGAAATTTGGTAAATAAAATCAAAATTACTTAATAATTAATTTTATTGGGGTCACTCAGATGCAAATTGAAGAAAAAATACTCTGTGAGAGTGTTTTGCTAATAAGTTTTTTGACTAGCTTCTGGATTTTGTTTCAGAATCAAAATATATAATTGGATTTTCACCCAGTTATGTTTGTATAACAGATTGAATACATATTTTTCCAGATTCTGCCTGAGTTGCTAAGAACAGAACCTTCAGTTTGGAGCCTTGTGAGTTAGATGTGGAGTGGAAGATGTGTCAGATCTTTAAACCTGAGAATCGGTTCTGGAGTAATGCTTGAATTATAAGGTGATTGAGACTGATCTTCAGATGTTACAGAAAATGAGCTGTCATCAAAAAATGAAACCAATACAATGAAAACTTATAAAAACTACTTTCCATTTACAGTCTGATGTAGCACATTTCAAATATAATTTCCAAAAAACTCCTGTTAGAGAACTGAGGTTTTCAAGTTCCTAATTACAATGCAATTATAATAAAAAATAATTCTGTTATATCATGAATCTGTGCTAATCAAATATCTTTGATTTCAAGTTGACATAAGAGAAAAAGTGACCAGTACCACAACTTGTACCTTTTACACCTTATTTTATTTAAAATGAAATACATCGAGTCAGGGTTTTTTTCCACTTTTGTATTCAGAATACATATAAAAAATGACACATTTGAACAATAAAGCCTGCACCAGGAATGAATCATTTTTTGCATTGCACTTCTCCCAAGTAAATTGCCTTTAACAACACTAAATATGAGAAGAACTGGTTTGACAAGTTGTGAGCATGTAAGCTTGCAAGTATATTAAGAATATGATCTACCTATCCCTCCTAAAGCAAATAGGCACTGATTCCCATTACTTCAAATGGCATACTCCTCAGAAACTATACTTGAGGAAAATACACTATAATCACATAAAATGCCTTTTGGTCAATCCTGAACCAAGGGCTTAAAAAGAATATCCATTCACAGGTAGTACTTCTAGGTACAATGTTAAACTAGGGCTCAGGCTTTAACTCAGTGTACAGGCTGAGGGTGTGGGAGGAGCTGGTAGGGGACACAACCAGGACAGCTGACCCCAGCTGACCACAGGGATATCCCATACCATATGATATCACACTCAGCATATAAAGCTGAGAATATCCCGTTCTTCCTTTTCTTTTTTTTTTCCCCCAAGGAAGAATGGGATATTTAGAGTGATGCTGTTTGTCTCTTCAAGTTACCGTTAGACTGGATGGAGCCCAGCTCTCCTGGGGATGGCTGAACATCTGCCTGGCCATGGAAAGTGACAAGCTAACTCCTCGTTTTGCTTTGCTCTCATGCATAGCTTTAGCTTTCCCTCTTAAATTGTCTTTACCTCAACCCACGAGTTTTCTCACTTTTACTCTCGATTCTCTCCCCTTCACACTTGGGAGGAGTGAATGAGAGGCTCTGAGAGGCTGTTGCCAGCTGAGGTCAAACTACGGCAGAGCTAGAGCCTGAGGAGATCCATTTTTCATCAGTCTCCTAACTGGTTCCCAGTTAAAGGCATAGGCTGCAAAAAAAATTCTTCCCTGAGTATTTTTTAATCTGGACAATGGCTGGAGGTCCAGCAATTGAGAACAAAACTCAGCTTCTGTTTAGTTTAAGGCTTGGTGTGTGGCTTTCAAGAGCCTCCTGCAGGGTTGTTTCCTTTGTTAGGGTAGGCATTGGGAGATACATTTCAAATTACTGTCATGAAATGCTAAATAGTTAAGAAAGGCTGACATCCAAAAAGGTGTTGACATCAATCTTCCATCATCACCAAGCAATTCTGACCAACACAGACGATACACAGCATACTGTTCTACAAAGGGCAGTGTTACAAAGAAACCTACATATAAATGGCATCTCTACCATATTAATATCTGTATCTGTACCAATTTTCTTTTTACTTCCTACAAGAATCAACCTGCCCTTGGTTGTTTCATGTTGACAGTAGTTGTTTTTTGCTAGTGAGCAAATGTCAAGATAAACAGAAGTCATTTGCAAGTGTTGAAAGTATGGAGGAATTTTGATCAACAAAATCTGAATATATTTTAATGCAATTAGCAATTAATAAATGTCTTTGAGTTAGTGATAGGATAAGCAGATTATGAAAAAGGTTTTTTTAGTCAGTTATTTGTAGTTAAAAGAGCTAATTAAAGTGCTGGAGTAGGCATGAGTTTTTAAAACCCTATAAAAAAGATAAACTTCTCTCCTTGAGAAACTATAAATTGGCTGAGAAAATAGCTTTAAGCATTAAAATGTATTGAATGCTGTGAAGAGTAGGGGGGCTGTCCAAGCAGTGGCAGCACCATTAATCAAGGAGATCTTGTATGGAGTTAATCTAATCTGCTCAAACATATTGAAATATCTGTATCTTTGAGGAGTCAGGCCTGTATTCATGACATCAGTATCAGTCCTAGGAAAGACCTCTACATCTCTTAACGTTGACCACAAAACGTGTGTCCAGAGTCATCTTAGGTCACGTAGTATCTGAAGAAAAATCCTGTGCAGAGGTGTTTAAGATGTAAATAAGTATCTTGAGCCTGACTCTGTTATAGCTACCATTGACATAGAATGGATATTACTTCTAAGAGAGGGTTTTTTTAATTAAAAATGTATGCCAAGAGTGAATTGTGTTAACTTTGGGAATCAGAGCTAATCCAGACTCTGACAAAAGTGAGTGGATTAATTCAAAGTGGATTAAATTAATTCAAAGAGAGATAAATAGCTATATCCTGAGGTTTGATAATACCTTCACAGACAGATTGTGAAGTCAGAATCACAATTCATCACATAGCAATAACAAATGATAGCACTTTCCTGATCTTCAATGTGTAAACCAGATATTGTTTGAAGTTCATATTCTTTTTTCAGTGGCTAACTTTAAATCATCCTTCAGTGTCAGGCAAATTAATAAGCTCAACCTTTCTGAAACTCTTGTAGCTACTCACTGGTAAAGGAACACTTGTTGGGGGACAAGAAGGAGTAATGTACGAATACAGAAGTTACTATGAAATTCCAGTTTTTTCTTGCCAAAAAAGCTAAGAGTATCATGCTAATATAAATTATATAATTAGGAAAAATAATTCTTTCCTCATGGCAGAAGCTTCTATATGGTAAGAACTACAAATTCTCCAGCATTTATGGTTTCCACTGTAAAGAACTTGAAGTATTTTTAACTTAGACTTTTTACTGAAAGATTTTTTCTATTAAAAATCCCATTTCAACTTGAAAAATATTGACAGATACTATTTGTATAACAAGCTGTAATATTAAAGCATTTGCACATTCATAAGAAAATGCTATGGTAAGCTTCACATCTGCCAATCCCATAAACAAGCTAGGAAAGGAAGGTCTTTTATCCTCTACTTTCACATTTTATAGGTGTCCATACAAAGTCAGTGAGAAGAACTTAACTGCTTTCACTGATGTCCAGTGTGTTTTTGTGGCAGTGCATTTTTCCAAAGTTCTATTGTTTGTGCAAGATGGCTTTCATTTGTTCCTTATACTCTGTTCTTTACACCTCGTGTTATTTATACCCCAGTTTGTTTTGTAAGTTTTATGGTTTACACAAAATGGCCTCCCTTTGTTCCTTGTCCTTTGTTCTTTGTACCCCCCTCATGTTCAGTACAGTTCTATTTTTAGTATGCCTTTGTTACAAGCTGTAAGCTTCTCCCCTATCCCTGCCCAGAGACTATCCCTGATTGGTTCCTCCTTCCCCCCGTTGTTCCCCATCCATCATATGTTATGTTACTTTCCTGCCCTGCCAGTCACTGACAGACCTATCCCCCAGGCCCAAAATATTCTTAGAAAGACCACCCGTGACTGGCTGTGACCCATGCCTTCCCCTCCCATTGGGTTACTATTTGTTGTTGTTCCTATCAGTTATGTGATCAGTCACTCCCCTCTTTACCCCTATTGGTTCCTTTCTTTATCCTCCCCCAGTTTCTGCCTCTGCATACCTGAATAAATGCTTCTCACATCTCAGGATCGGGGTCTCTCTGAGGCACCGGTCTTGGGGTGAGAAGTTCCCTCACAGTCCCTCAATAAACCCAAGTTCCACCCAGCCTCTGAGGGTCCCATCTCTTCTGTCCTCCACCATAGCGGACGCGGCGGGGGAGTCAGCCGCAGAAGACCCCTGGGCTTGTTGCGGAAGTCAGGGCTTGCCAGGTCAGGAGACTCACCGCAACATGTTTTCCACCTATAAATAGTATTTATGCATAAAATTGTTTCCAATTAAAATTTTAAATACTAGTTATTTCTTCTGTCTCTGGTCATTTTTTCTCACCAATTGCCTAAATATCTTCAAAAGTTAGGTTATATAATTTAATTTAAAGATCACATATATATGTATATATGTATATATATACATATGTATACCTATATACATAGTTATATAGTTATCTTAATTACATGCTTCACATAGCTCTCAAATGCAATTCATATGTAATATATACCTTGATACTGCAAAGTACCTATCTTAAGCCACAAAAATTTGATTTCACAAAATTATGAGAGCATGATTGGAAAAGGTCTTAGAGGCTTCACTCAACTCTCTAGTATGACATGTGCCATGTGATGTAAATCCTCTCATAAATACGTCATACTTTAACAAGATTAGAGAAGCAGTGAAAATATAAAGTATGAATGAAAAAGTCCAATTACCACTCTATAAACTGATAAATGTATCTCCATGGTGCAATTAATTTTATACAAAGTACAAGACTGTCTCTTGGATAAAGTAATTAAATAGTGCACAGATATTTTGTTTAGTATCATTCTTGATCTTCAGTTCTTGATCTTGATATTTTGCTTCAAGATGTAGCTAACACCCCAAAAATCTGTCTCTGATCACTCTAAATCAGTATTTTCCCAGCAAACAGACATCCCCCCCAGCAATCAATATTTAAAACCAACCAACCAACCAACCAACCAATCCAGACCATTAAAAAAACCCTAACAAACCACCCAAACCACCAAAATCCTAAAATCCTATGTCTGTCCTCACAGGAGAGATGCTCTAATTGCTTCTTGCTGCTGATAAAAGGAATTCTGGAAGAAGGAAAAAATCATTGTGACTGAAAGTCAATGGCTGAACAAGTGATCTGGACATACATTAAAATCTTCAAGTGGAAGAGGTGAACAAATTGAGAAAATTAAAAGAGTACATAAAACATGACAAGTTACATGTAACTGTAAATTAACATGATACAAAAAAATTGTATCAAATTTGTATCAAAATTTGTTCAAAAAATTTTTTGAACACTTGAAGCCTATTTAAAAAATTGTAATTCATCAGGAAGAGAAACTTACTGCAAAAGTAAGTAAAAAAGTTATTTTTTAAGTATACATGGCTTTTCAAAGACCTTTTTCACACAGAGAATCACAAGTGCTTGAAATGTCCACAAGACTTAGAAATAAAAGGATAGAAAACAAACAGTGGAAGAATATGAGCCATTTCCAGCATGGACAGCTTAACAGAAAGTTTGCCACAGCCTTCCTCTAGGTTTTAATTGGCTCAAGATATTCACATATATTCTCTGAAAAATATAATGATGAAAAGTGATGCTGGAAACTTTTAGATTTTGGAAGTCGTTCTAGATAACCAAATCTAAGGCTGTCTAAAACCTCCTCTAGAAAGTTGTGAAGTAAGCTCTGTCTCTCCCATGATGCTTAGGCTTGTAGATTAAAGATTGATGGGCAGTCTGTCAGCTAAATTCCTTTTATATTTTTTTAAGCTACATCTGGAACTTATCTCTTGTAGACCTAACTTGGTTTGGGGTATTTTTTTTATAAGATGCTAGAGCAACAATCATCTTATTTTTCTGCATGGCCACTTTCCATCAAAACTGAAACACAGCAGACTTTTTCTGCTGGCCAATACACAAAATGCTTTTAAAATAATTTTTCAAAATATGACATTGACTTCAATCTTGACCCGCATATTAAACCTTATAAATACAATTGAAATTTTAAAAGACTGTAATATTTTACTGTAGCATAAAATGTAAATTATGCTAGTGAAATTGATCTTTTAGTCTATAGTGAGTTCTGAGTGCTCTTATAGAGCTCTACTGGAATTAGGTTTTAAAATATAAATGCATCTTTTGGTAAGTGGGAAGTGTTTCTGTCTATGTAAGTTAGAATCTTCTCTGGTCTCTTAAAAAAACAAAAAGGTTTAGTCACTATGGATTCTCACATTTCCTTCTGGTAACAGAGGTGTCTTTTTAAACTCAATTTCATTAAGTTAAGATTTTATTAGTTCTTTGAAGAACTGTATTTCAATCACAGATCACATAATGCACAAGTTGCATGCGCTATAAGGAAAACTATCTACCATTATCTAATTATCCAGATTATCTGATGCTAATGCATGTCTACCTCTACTTCTCTAGAACTCCTCTTTTCCTGAAGGTAACTCACAACTGCAGTATTCACTTTCAATAAGATTTGAAGATGGAATTTTTCAAGGGCATCACCAGCCCAGCAATTTTACTCAAATAAGTAGTTAAAAGAAGATAAATTGATGAAAGAGAGCACTCACCAGCATTCCAGAGAGGAATTCATTTAGTCAAATATCAGCTAAGTGATACCACCTAGAAAGCCAATAAGCATAAGCATGAGTAAAAATATAGCTCCAGAACAATTGTAACATTTGATACCTCTATTTTGGCTTCTGGGCTAAACAGCACTTGTGAAAGACATGGAAAAAGCTGAGAGTCTGATGATGCAAGGATGTAAGGACTATCATGGAAAACCTGGAAGGGCAGAAAGCATGGTAATGAACTGATATTGCAGGGAGTAGTCTTTGGAAGTCAGAACAACCTGGATATGGCATGCCTGTAGGTTCTTGGGAGAACTTAGCACTGGAATTGGATTGGTGGGAGAAGCATGTATATTGTAAATGGGAGTGATAGGGCAGGACCAACTGGAGGTCACAAAACAAATTCATGAAACAGTGGTCACTGTTGATAGAGAAATTATCTTAAACATTTTAATTTGATTTTAACACCTTGTTTCAGTTTGTTGTGATAGCACATAAATATTTCTTCTTTAATCAGCATATCTTTGTCTTCAAGGCACTGCCACACTTCTAAAATGTCACACAAAGTTTGTGATTCAAAAAACACTGTGGTATAAGTGGTCACCAAGTTTTGAAGGAACAGAACCTGTAAGCATTGTGTGAGATTTCTTCCAGTATTTATATTACATATATTACATTTGATTAGTATTAGAAGTAAAAATCAGTGTGAGAAGGCTGTGTTCATGGAAAATAAAATATTAGATATTTTATGGAAGTATTTTTCAAATATGGAAATTATACCNATTGGTTTGTAATTATAAACATTCCTATGTTTGAATTGCCCCTTAAAAGCTATTGTTCCCCGAGGGTCGGGGTATTTTCCACGAGGCAGAGGCTGCTGAGGGAAGGACCCCACCCCGGGGGCCCCCCAGTAAACCTCTCGTTGCTAAACCTCGGAAGAGTCCCTCCTTCTTCCACCGCCACCACCACGTGAACACTCTCAGTCAACCAAAAATCCACAGAACTGTTTCGGTGCTGGGGCTAATCGAGCCGACGATACAGGCAGCCAGTCAGACCACTGTAACAGTTCTTATAAATATTTACTAGGAGAGTTTATACTTAATATCTGGCATTTAAATTGATATTAACAAAGAGCCCAAATAAAGTATTTATTTGATTTATTCTCTCAATTTAGAACAGCATTGTGGTGTTAATTAACAATACCATTGCTTCTTATAATTAGTGGCCCTACAACTTAATGTGATAGATCATATCTACATTTCAGAGAAAAACACAGACTTTTTTGCTGGTATTCTGGTGGATATAAATCATGTTATAAATAACATGAAAAGAAAGAATCTGAAAATACCAGATGCAGAAAGAAACATGGAAAATTATTGGCAGCTTAATAAAATATTTTTTTTAATGTTTGCTGAAAATCCTGTAGAAAATTTGAGAAGAAATTAGGCATTTCAAAGAAAGAAAAAGTATCACATTTTTGATGCAGTATCACATTTTAACCTGCATAACTTCCATTGGCTCATTTCTCAATTTGAAGTAAAAGGTACACAACAATTTAACACTTGGGGTCAAATATACCCTTACTGTAAATAAATTACGAGGAACTCGGCCCATTATAAATACATTTTTAAAATGAATATAAATACAAGAGTTATTATATATATAAAGGTGACTATTTATAGTAATGCTTATGTAATTTTTAAGGAGAAATACTCCTTTTTTAAACCAAAAATATTTGGTTTGAAATATTTCTTCTTGGTTCTTTTTGTTCCTTGGAAAAGTGATCCATTCAACATGACAGTCCTGTTAAACCCCAAGTTAAATATTTGGTCCAGAATTATCCCAAAAGCTTTAGAGATGTATTATGAAGAGTGAAGGGCTTTTACATCTGGTTATTCCAGTCAACTAAGGTCTTAATTGCTCTCAGGAGGCAACTTGCTTTCCATTAACTTTAACACAAGCCTAGAATGATTAGGATCTTAACACAGGATCCTCAGTTAAGTGCCTACACTTATCTGGGATGAATTCATAATTTCAGCTTTTTAATCCTCTCTACTTGAGTTAAAAAAGGGAAGGGAGAATGAATTATGCATTTATTAGAAAAGAAAAATTGTCAGATCCACCTTCAGTCTCCACTGTTGCTGGGATATTCACCTTGGACATAATTTCCCTAGCTGAATATGAAAGATGAGAATGCACATCTGCTATCCCATACCCATGTTCTGTCCAGAGCTGCAGTGAATCTTGCTGGCATCTGTCATTCACCTTTCTCACTGCCCCCTAAAGTGGCTGAATGATTCCTCTAGGCAATGCAGCGGACAAATATGATTCATTCTGGGCTGCAGTGGTAAGTATGGCAATGGGATTTGGATCCTTTTGTTGACAGTGGAAATACCACTCCTGTTCCAGTTATTCAGTGTGCTGGCTCTCAGCTAAGCTGTATGGTACCTGGGATATAGTTCTATCAATCCTTCCTTAAAATGTTCAAATTTTCCCCTATATAATTAAACATCTGCTAAAGCACTAGCAGGAGCTGAGTTATCCTGTTTCGGAATTACTTTAACTTACAGTGGGAGGGACATTCTGCCAAGTGTGCTCCTGATGTATCTAAATCAACATATGTCATCTCCCAGGTGCATGTGCTTAAAGATATATTTAAAAAAAAAAAAATCAGAGGACTAATCAAGACATATGACAAGCAAGACAACCTTAGGATTAGGCAAAGTGATTTCAAATAAACTAATAAACACACTTCAGTGAAACTATGAGTGCTCAACATTTAAAAATAATACTTTAGAGAAGTAAAGGATGTGTTCTCATTAAAATTGTCAAAAAGAAATAGGAAACTCAACTCTCAAATTCAACTTACGTTGCAGCTACATAAACCAGACTATTCTATGGCATGTTATGACTACTATTCAATGGCAGGGCATTCAGAAGTCCACAAAAAATTAGTAAAATAGAGAACTACACTACCATATGGATCAAAGTTTTCCCATGCTTTGGAATTACCTACCATTCACAAAAACTTGCATGCTTTTATTAATCAACATTTAGAGCCCGGGACCTGCAATCAAAAGAAAATTTGGTATTCAGTGTGAATAGTAGGGATGGGTTCCTTATTAGTTTTATGAAGTCAACTCTCAGTAAGTCAGTTTGATTAGCAGTAAAGAATGGAAAGCAAGACTGAATCATAGGATTATTTAATCTTACACTGCGTTCCCCTGAAAATAAAGACATCATTTAAACTCTTGTCATTTCCTATTGCTTAGAACAATATATTTTGAAAAGCATATTACGCTATAATAACAAAGAAATAAAGAATAATAACATTATAATAACAAAGAAAATAAATAATAAAAAAGTTCAGCTTTTTTCCTTGACTGTCATCAAATTTAGTACAGCAAAGGAAAATAAATTTTAAAAAAAACACCTCTAAGATTTTTAATAAAACCAATCTGAGAATTGTGAGACAAAATTATGTGTTTCATCTCTGAGCTAATGGTCAACTCCATGAGGTCAAGTGACATATTCACTTTAAACATCTCCATGACTTTATGACAGGGAGCAGAAAACCACAAGGAAATTAAGTTACAGAGCATTTTTAATTCTTACTGAATCAAAATAAAATTTTTTTTAAAAAATATCGAGGACTAGAGGGAAGAAATCTAAGAACAACAGCTCTTATAGAAGTTATGATCAAATCCTTTTTTCTGTCTTTCCTCTATTAAAAAAAAAAAAAACAACAACAAAGCACACACAAATAAAATCAACAAAAAAAGAAGAAAAAAAAAAAAACCCAACCAACCAAAACAAAACAAAATGAAGAAGAAGAAGAAGCAACAAAGAGAAACAGCCAACCCAGAATATCTAATAATTACATATTATCCACTTTACATGCAATTGTTTGCTCATGCAGAGATGCTACTTTTGAAGTGGATACCACAATATTGCTAATGGAACTTCATAACAATCTATTAGAAAATAAGTAATGGCAAATGTTGCCATAGAGCTTCCTTCACAAAAATTTAAGCAGGGTTAGGACAAAACAAGTACAATTGATGTTTAAAATTTGAAAGCTATAATATTTCTTTCATGCTTTTTATTTTTAATTGACTATATCAGTAATTAAAGTAAAATAATCACAATGGTGACAATGCTGAGTCTAAAGAGGATAAAATTTCAAGAAGAATCATATATGAAAGAAAATAAAAACCTTAAAAGGAATTTTGCAGTCATTTTTAGGATGAACTTCACTGTCTGTATCTACAATGTGGTGACCAAAATAATTTGTTATTTTTCCATTTTTAGTGTAAACAATTTTTAGGAATTAAAATGAGGTGACAAAATAGAACTCATGCATGTTATGTTCATTATTATAAGAACATTCACATAGGATCTTTTCAAATTCATTCAAATTAATTGAAAATTTTTCATTCTGCTATGGTTTTTTAATGATATTATTTTAAAAACAGTGTTTTAATTTTAATTAAACTGCAGTAATTTCTCAAATATCTACCATTAATTACCCAGGAAAAGTGTTATGTAGAAAAATTTCAAAGGTCAATTAGTATTTTTCACAAAAGTTTATTTTCTCTGTGGGTAAAATTAAGCAGAAACACCTACTTATGTCCTCCTGTTAGTAACAAAGAAATAAGTTCAAAATATTTTCTCAAATACTGCTAATTTTTAGACTATTGTTCATTTTTCCTTTATATTTTTTTTCCATATACTCATTCAATCTCTTTTTACTTTTCATTAGCTGTCTTTAAAAAATACTAAAGATGTACAGATTATTAGAAAGATCAAGTCAAGTTGACATGGGACTCTATTTTCTATACGGAAATGTTGACAAAATACTGATTATGCTGAACCTGATCAAGAAACTGCAAGATTATACCTGACATGAACAATGGGCACAGGACACATCTTGTCTTGGTTTAATGAAAACTTTTAATGGGCTGCAGGCACAAAAATGTTCTGCTTGATTGAAACTGAAGAGCTTCTGCCTATGCCTAAGAACAGAACTTCAGGCACTAGAAGTCCTTCGAGGTCAATAAAACTCCAAAGTTACTCTGTATGTGCACATAATTTTTACAGTTTGCAGGATGGAGGCCTTAATGATATTTAATGAATAAGCGATAATATAACAACACAGGAATATTAAAAGCCAAATTTTAATTGACGCTTTGCTATGCAGTTTCCCTTTATATGCCATTATACACTAAATTCAAAACTTTCTTTGTATTATTAAATTAGATCTGAAACTTAATGACTCTTTGCACTTTAATGTTACTGGGTTTTGCCAACAAACAGAACAACCCTTTTAATTTTTCTCTTCATCATTTTGATTTTTGACATGAAGTCATATCTAACATATCTTGATGATACAGTTCTAAAAATCTCCATCACTATGCTATTTCTTTACCAGTTAAATATTGCAAGAATTACTACATTTACAGAATTATGCAGGAAAATTTATCATCTCTTACTGGAATAATAATAATAGTCATAGCATATAGAATGGAAATAGATGATACAGAGATTTTATCAAAAATGCATGTTATAATTTTTTTCAGAATCTGTCTTGCCTCAGAGCTATTAAAATGAGATTTAATTTACCCTAATTTTACAGAATAAAGTCCATGACTGAAAAAAGAGGCATTTATGCCAGATTTTATTTCTGAAACAGAGAGAACAACAATTTTTTTTAATGTTATTTTCAGATAGGTATAAATTCAATCTGAGCTAGAAAATATTTGTGTTGATGACATTTTTAAATTCAGACCAATGAGTTTTATATCATTTGACTACAGGGATGATTCTGGAATCCTTTCAGTATGTTGCCTAGCTTTTGTCTTTATCACAAGTAGATAATGTAGTGATACTGATGCTACAGTCTCTACGGTATTGGTAGATGGGACATTGGTGCAAGTGAAGTTACTCCAATTATCATTTCAGCTGTTTGTCAGCATTATTTGTGTTCAGACAGCTTGTACACTAATTTCCAAGCTCTAATCTGACTAATGTTTGGTGTTTTCCTTCTAATGGTCGATTGGCTCACTCATCACAAAACACTCTGAATTTGTTTGTTCTTTCAATACTAAAAATTATCTCCCTAGGTGCATGTGTGTATAAATAAGGCATTCTAATGCTTAAGTCTGTAAATTTGATTTGGATAACATTCTCGTGATATATAGATAGCCAGGTTGATATGGTATGTAATACTTCCAGTGAAACCCACAATAGATGATGAGAGACGTGTCAGTGTTCCTAGAGCTACTACCTTTCTCTACAATCTGTTACTATAGTACCAGAAAAAACATTACAGCTGACTGCTTTCAATCTCTGTGCCACACCTGCCAATGCACTTCTGGCTCAAAGCCTTATAAATATATTTACATAGCTTACTAATGTGCTCTTAATTAATTTTAGTGAATTGTATAGACAGGATGCCAAATTCAATATATATGTTAAAGGATTATGATATTTAATATTTTAAAAAAATAAGTACTGGAGATTTAAAGCTTAGAATTCCATCTAAACTGCAGTACCAGCTCCATTCTTCCTTTAGTAGTGTTCTGGAGAGAGTAGGAAATTAAAAATTCGGGAGGAAAAACAAGTAGCAGAACAAAGGAATTTTGGGTCTCTATAGATGTGTTCTGTGGATGATTGACACGGGTACCTGATAAAATGTGAGATCTGAGTGGAGGTCCACAAGTCTAGGAATATCAGTAGGTTTTCATTTTGTGAAATGTGAGTGGACATGATTGGGGTGGTAAGAAGGTTCATATTTTGGTTGCTTGCGGATAACATGGACCACTGACTTCTGTTCTGGTTCTTAGCACCTCCAGCCCAACTCAGCAGAGCTGCCCAACTCAGCATAAGCAGCAGGTCTTATTCCTAAAGCAGTTGGTAAACACGGGTTCACCACCTCTTTTCTCAAACCAAATCTCATGTGCATTGGTCTCATGCACACTGCACTCGTCCAGTTCTCCAGATTATATGTGATGCCTTGGTGGGCCACACCATCATCATCATTATAGCTAGTACCTCTTTTCAATTGTGCTAAAATTAAATCCCCATTCAGAGAGTCTGAAAAAATATAGGTCTCTGTCACATTCCACTGAGTTCTTTTTCTGAGTATTGTGCTGCAGGTATGAGTGACATTTCAAAGTCTTGGGAGGCTGTCAATAAGATCAGAGGTTTTCCTCAAAAAAAGGACAATTCACTAAATTCTACTGAAGAAAGCTGTTTGCACTACTAATACTCTTGACCTCTTTCCAGTGGGATATAGCAGAAGTATGACTAACGTGATACAATAAATAATGAGATCTGTGACAAAGAAGAAAACCATTATTGACACACACAATGTACTAGAATCAGCTAGGTTATATGTCTCTTATTTTGTACACAGTAGAGATATAAAGAGAATAAGATTCTTCTTCAAAGAATATAAGGTTCGAATAGCTGGGTAGAACAGACAAGTAAATGGAAGAAACTGGACAGAATAGATAACATTGTGAACAAATCCAGCAAAAAAAAAAAAATAGAATGCTTAATTAAAGTCTACCCAATCTGTCATCTCTGGGAAAAACCAATACCAGTAAAATGTTTATCTGATTGAATGATCAAGTTCCCGTTCTTCAATTGGCAACCTTTGGAATAAAACCACTCAACTCTTGGTTCCACTCAATATATTTAAATAAAATAAAATGAAAAATATTTCTTTTCGGTTTTAATTTTTAATTTTAATTTATAATAATTTAAAAATAAAGTAACCACTTTAGAAAAAAAAATATCGTAAAGAAAGATTGAAAATTATTCTTGCCCTTTTGAAAATACTTCACTTTAACCTGAATATGCGAATATTATAGTCAGTGTAACACTAGGGTTTTTTAAGTAAATAATATATATTTGGGAAGAGGTGAGAGGAGAAGCATCAAGAAATATGCTTGCCTGTCTGGGATCAAATTACTTGTTAAAGCCGGACAGGAAAGCAGAAAGGTGATGACTTTATTGAATATTTTGTTGTTGCAGTTTTCCTCACATTAAATGTTGAACCTGGTGTGAAAACATTTTTGGAGTTGAAAAGAAAGGAAAATTAAACTGACATAAGTTTCAAATAAAACAGTAAAGTACTGATACAGTAAAAAGAAAAAAAATAGAAGGTTTCGAAGATGATTACAATGATCACTGATGCTTTGTGTTTGTTACAGCAAAACTGTTGGAATGGGTACAGATATTTGTTTAAGATAATGATACAAGAACCTTTGAGTTTGAGTGGCCTAGTGAAATCAATTAATATATTTATAGCTATCAAGAAACAAATACTTCTTAGGTGATACAATCAGAGGACACAAGGAAACATTCTGAGTGAATAAATCCAGAGATCAAAATAAGGGAGAAGTTGTGCTGTTCTCCAGTGATTTATAGACACTGTTAATTTTAGATCAGTAATTGCACTATTTTTCCCTCTTTTGCTAGCACTCTTAGTTAACAAAAAAATTGTTCCAAGAAACCTGGGAACAGTAAATTCTTTATATTCTCCCATTTCTGACAGATAGTAATGAAAACTGCAAGCCTTTAAATGATGTCGTTAGAAAGGTTACACAAATTGACATACACCTACTGAGAATTTTTAATTTCAAGCATTGCTTAATTAAAACGTGACTAGTACTTGAATACAATTGCATGTTGTTTAAGCCATTGTGGGTCATATTTGTATCTACATACATTTTTCTTTTTCCCAGTAAAGAGTAAGTAGAAATAAAGAATCATACTGAAATAAATTCAGCTGTAAGTTGTAGGCCATCATGTCTTCTAATACCACTTGCTTCTTGATACACCGATATTGCTAAGAGTGACCTTATCACGGGTCACACAGGAGCACAAAATGTTTCTTCTGCAGAGCCAGTATTTTTATTTAAAAAATAAACTAGGTGTGAGATCTGTTACTCTAGTTCAACTTCCTTTGTGTGCTGCGCAGGAAAATGCCTATCAGCCTAGGAGGCATTAGGGTGAAACTTGGGTTTAGGTGGAGCCACAAGGGGTCAAAGCAAATGCTTGAAGCAGCACACGCTCTAGAAAACATATGGGAAATGTAACGCCTGTGAAATAAGAGCAAAGAATAATCCCACATTTTCAGAAACTACTTCAAATGCTTCTATTTGTTTAGAGGTAACAGGAAGGGAATTTTCAGGATGCATTAAGAATACCCAAGATAGAAATGTGTATGGGCCAAAGTTATCCAGGACTGAAGGATAACAAATTTAAGGTGTAGTTTACATTGTCTAAAAGGTGAGACTTTCAGACAGTAAAATAATACTGAAAAGTTCAAAAGTGACAGTAAATTGCAGTTCAATGGGCTAGGCTTGGATGGAGGCAGCTGGATGACATATTTAATCTCATCAACCTCTACCCACAGGGTATCCTAAAGAATCAGCACATAGGTACAGAACTTGTCAAAAATAAAAGATAACAGGGAAATACACTAATCTTTTCTTAAATGTCAGTTCAAATCCGTTGTGATTTTTTACACACATTCCTTTTTCATCTGGCTTGCTTTGTTCTTCTGAGGTGTGTCTTAATTATCATACAACTGTGAGGTGAAGGAGGAGCACAGGTTTTTGTTCAGTAGTAGAGAAGTAAAAGCAGTTTATAGACAGATTATTTTAAAAATAAAAGAATTCCTTTCTGTCCCCTATGCAAAACACAGCAAGAACCAAAACAGAAATGTAATGCATTGTACAATACTCACTCTGTGGAAAATCCCAGGTCCTTAATCACTTATCAAACTTTTACCTTGTAAATGAAAGAATATTAATAGAGCTAGTATTTTAATGCCATTATATGATGACAAAGGGTCCAAAATAGAACAGAAACAGAAGAAAGTTGAAATGATCCTTGCTAAAATGCAAATTATATTAAAATATTTAATCAAATATATGACTCAGTCTGACCTCAAATACTTACTGTAGAGATTAGGATTTAATGGTCACCTTCTTACCTCAGAAATAAGTGACAAAAATAAGATGGTAGAAAGAATCAAAGAAGTTTGAGCTTTATAACGAAAATTGATATCGGCTAAAGAAGTAAAACTCATAATTGAAACACAAAGAAGTAATTTAACTGAAGAGGAAAAGCGTAGATAGAGAAAGACAAAAGAAGCCAAAAGGAATGAGTTACAGACAAATAACCTGCAGGATTTAAATAAAGAAATGGCATTTCAAGCAAATGAAAACTTTTTTATCTTCTTAACCTTTGGATAGAGGGCAAGAACAAAAGGAAAGAACAATATGAATAACTCTCAAGGAAAAACTTTGGGATGTCTCCAGAACAGTAACTCCTCCTCAATGCATGACTACCTGTGTGGCTGAACCACATTAAAATACATATAATTACACTTACCTTCTTGAAGAGTGTAAGTAAATATAATTACACCTGTGTTTTGTATGACATTGAGAAGATAACCAAGCAAAGGGGAATATAAAAGATGGTGTAAAATGAGGAAGACTGTAGGACTTTAGATTATATGGAAGAACTAAAATATTACAACAAAATTCCTCCTAACCATGTGGCTATTTCAAATGTTTGGGTAATTACTACCTTTCAAAATAGGATAATATTTGCCTAATTATTACGTATCTAGATTTAAAAAGTAATATTGACTTCTACCCTTCTCTATGGCTGTGACAATAGATTTCAGTAAAGACCAGAAAAGTTATTTGAAGTGATTTTTCAAATCGCTAAAGAAAGAAAAAATTATGAATATTAACAAAAAATAGTTTAATACTCTTTTTTATTTTACACATGTGATTAAAGAGTATTGGAATTTTTTTTATTTTAAGGATTTACATGAATCTTATTTTAAATTTCTTGTACAACATCATAGAATCATTAAACCAATTATGTAATGTAATAATGTAAAATCATGACTTGGAATAAAGCTTTCAGCTGCCAACTAACAAAATTGCCTTACAGGCTGCTGCCTAAGGAAAAAAAAGGAATCAAACATAAAAAAAAAAACCAGCAAAGTATACATGAATGGATCTTAAATCCCCTTATGTCACATACTTCTGTAGTTTCCTTAATGATGCAGGCCCTTTTTCTAAATGACATGTTACAAAGTCATCAAAAAGAAATTGTAGTGAGGGACCCGGCAAAGCAGGATTATCTGTTCTCTCACTAGCATTGCATAGCTGCAAATTATCTGATAATTTCATTCTCAGACAGAGAGTGATGAAAATGTCATTAAGGAATGGTGGAAAGGGGAGGGAAAAAGTATAGTTACAGTTTACCTGCATTTACTCACTGTAGTACCTTCAAAAAAATGACTGAGTTGGAAATTAGTAAGGAGAATTCATCATTTAATGTAGAGAAGCAATAGAATATTTTCTGGGTTTAGAGTAAGGAAGGAAAATTGGAAGTGTAGGATATGAAAGAAACAGAAAACTAGATATCTTTCTTTCTGCAGAAAATTCTTATTTCTTCTTATTATTTTTATTATTCTTATTATTTCTTCTTTTGAAGAATGAATATAAGTTTTAAAAGACAAAACATGGGGGGGAAGCTTATAAACTATTATATTGCAAACAACAGAGATGAATAGTGCCCTTTCTATTTCCATGAAAGAATATTGAACCCATAATTGTCCTCATGATGTTATACCCACCATGACACATAGTACAAAATTAACCTTCATCATGAGTTGTCAGTAATGCTATTTCAAATTAAATAAAAAGTGTAGTAAAACATTACATTAATATACAACTATATATATATATATAAACAGGTTTGAAATCAAAGTTTTTCATTACTGAAGTGAATCACTTCTGTATTGTAAATTATAAAAGAAATAGTGCAAATTTTTGGATAAATGAGATTTTCACTTGACTCGCTGGTTACAATTGTAGCTGAACTATTTTGTTGTACTGTATGATACAGGACAATTACACCTGAGATTAAAACATAATATTGGTCTTAAAGGACAGTTTAGCTCTTAAACTTATATTTAACATTGGGATAAAAATTACACAGTAGGAAATGCAGTCAGACCCATCCCAGACACACTTTGTATCTGCTAAGGCAGTCAATGATCAGGTCCAAAATAATGACTAGAAAAAGGCATAATGCTATAATTTCCACTGCTGCTAGTAGCCCCTGGCATAACTCAGCATTATTTTTTTTCCTACTGTTCTGTTTCATTTGTTTCTGACCTTTTACATGGGACAATAAATTCAAAGTCACCTCAACAGCTTTTAACAGTTTGTATATAATTCGAACACTTCTTTTTTAATACATGCTTAGAAGATGACAATCTCCAGCTCTGAACGTATTTTCATGCATAGAGTCCTACTTACAGTAATCTTGGTGTGAAAAAGTGAAACAAACTGGAGGATTCTTCCAAGCAGTAGTAAATTCAGTAGAGGACTATAGCTAATGTAACCCAGTCATTTATTTGTACTTCCTAAATTAGGCAAAATTAGACTGCATCAATGTAAAAACTTGCATCAGTACTGAGTAAGTATCAGAAGAGGCAAGTGGCAGCAGGTGGCATTCAGAATACCAATCTAAAAATAATAGGAGCACATTACATATTTTAAACATGATAAAAATAATCTGAAATCCATGAAGTTTGGAGATTTTTATTGTTCTGGTTTTAGTTTGAGGTTTTTTATGAGATGAAACAGAACACCTACACACCTGTGATCATTAAAAACATAATGGCACATTCTGCAAATGTTGTACTGAAAATGTACAATTATATTCTAAATATATGTCTACTACAGTTCTGTTTAGACTAGTTTGTTCATTTAATTACATTTTTCTTTTTGATTGCTAAGAAATTGTCACATATAAAATTTGAGCTGTTTACCTTTCCTTGTTTTTTAACAGCAATATCTTATACAACATTGCTTATCTATTCATTATAATTAGAAAGGGCTTCTTTGCAATAAACAGAAGTTTATAAGCTGATTATTTTCCACTTTCAAGGAGAAAGTAGTTTACCCAGAACCTATCAGTATCCTTCATTTCTGAAGTTTAAAATATGGCTATCAGTGGCAACCATGACTTACCTATGGTGAATAAAACATCTAATTATTGGATGACACTTCTACATTGCACAGCCTCAGATCTACACAGCCCCACCTCAGAAGTAGTCACATAAGAGGACAAACACAGATGGCCAAAACTGAATGACTGACCTGCAAACACGTCTGGCTCCATACCTAGCCTTAGCACATAGCACTAATAATTCATTTTCAAGAACTCTAAGCTCACATACTTACTGCAAATGTTATTCTGACTTTTCAAAATGGATGCATGACTTAGTATACCTTTGCTTTAATTGGTCAGCCTGAAACTGCATGCAATTTATCTCTCCAATTTGCTTTCCTTTGCAGCATGAGACATGGATCACAGGTGTTGTCTTTTTCCCAACCTGGAAATGAAACCTGAGATACTTTTAGTAAGGAGGTAATATAAAAGAGAATCTTTATTTGTAGGCCGTCAGGAGCAGTCATGGAAAGATGTCCACCAAAACCCACCCCCTCCAGGAGTGAGTACATTTTCACAGGTTTAAGGAAATTAACATAATTGATAAAATGCACCAGTTAGGAAGACAAGTGGTGATGCAATTCCCTTCCCAGGTTGAGCCCCTTCTCTGGAGCCCCCTCCCTTGGTACTAGTTCTACTTGGTCCATGAAGAATTGTTCTCAGCCTTGGTTCCCTTGAAGAACCAAGTTAGCACAGGGGCCCTGCACCTCCTGGGGCTTGGAGCTCTGGAATTTGTTTTGTCTTTCTGCCTAAGGAAAGGCCATGGAAGAGTACTGGGAAAATGAGCCACAGATACAATGGACTACAGAGCTACAAATACATGTGCGAAGAATAGAGAATATATTTTTTTAAAAAAAGGCAAAAACCAACCAGCATCACAGGTACTCATTGCAGTGTGCTTTGGAATGAACAGCTGTTTCTGGATTCACAAAATAATTATGTAAAATCCTGAGTTTTGAAGCAAAAATAATAGATGGAAATAGCTCATGGAACTATGATATTCTATTTAATGCTACTCTCCACAGATTCCTGCAATACTACAACACAACAGAATATTTTAGAAACAAACTTGCAACTTGCAGAGGACATTTTCTTATACTTTCAGTGAGTCACAATATAAATTCCCAAGAAAAGCAGCTATAATGAATTTATTCTTAGAAATAAAAAATATAAATGTATATATTTTAGAGTTCCATAGATACTGTCTTCAGTTTTCTCAATATTTCAGTGTGGTAAATAATTATTTCTAGGAAGCTGGATTTTCAGAGGTTCATTTTTCTTCCTTTTTCCTATGATTAAGAAGCCACTAATTCTTACCTTCTCACTAACTCCTGAATTGTGCAGTCTACTTGGTTTCAAGAGCCATTGAAGATACAAAGATACTTTCTTTTCTTTTGAAATCTGGAAAGAGATAGGTGAAAACAAAAGAAACTATGGAGAAAGTCATACCCATTGTAGGCTTTAGATCGTTGCACAAGAAGATGGTCTTAACATGATCAAAAATATTATAATTATTTTATTAGAATGTGGTCTTATTTTCCCATTAACCAAGAAAAATGCAAAGAGAGAAAGAAAATTATCATCTCAGACTTTGGAATGTAAATTTACATTGCCTTATCTACAATTAAGACAATTCAAAACTACATAGAAACCCTCTCTGGAATAAAGAATTGGAAAAATTCTAAAGATAATGCTTCACAATGACCACAGGAGGTGTCAAGAGTTGATTTGGGTTACACAATCTGATTTGACAGTTTTCATGATGTAGATTTGAAGCAGTGAATTGTCACAACAGGACATGAAAAGAACCACACTCACCCATCAAGTTGAGAGTGAGAAAAAGAAGAACTTTTTTTTTAGATTCAGGGTTTAAATAGAGTTTGGACTTTGACCAGTGACTGAGGGAACGAGGTTGACACCCCTCAGACCACCCTGGTCTAATCAACAGTCCAACAATTTGTCCTTCCCCCTGGAAGGAATGTATTTACAAAATATCAGTCTTTGTTTTTGTTACAATGCCTGAGAACTCTCCAGTCCAAAAATGAAAACATCAGAAGGCTGAAAAATCAAGGCGACAGTGGATGTATAGAATTTCTGACAAAGTCTACATTTGATGTGGTTTGGATTTCCTGTGCCCCGGAAGAATGGACTAACCATTATCACTTTAAGTGTACTACATACACTTCTGGAGGATACCTTCCAAATCTGTTTCTTAGAAGAAAAATCTCTCACACTCAAGACCACTCTTCAATTTTGAGCCAAACCATCTCAAGTCAGAAAATCTGGTAGACAGACTACCTAAATGCAACTCTGTTCTGTTGCAAAATATTAATACAGGCATGCTCAAAGTTAAGTGACTCGAGTAATACCAAAACACAAATGCTGGGCAGTTTTTTTCTGAACATATATGGCATCTACACTGAAAACCTAATAATAAGAAGAAAGAAGATAACACTTCCATAGACTGATTCCACCTTATGCCTGAATTAACCTTTGAAGATGGAAGAGCAAATATAAACTATCAGAAGAGTGTCCCTCTTGAGCACCTCTACTGTACATCTGAACTTAAATACCACTCCCAACACCAGCAATATGCAATATACCTTTCAGGCAGATAATGTAAAAGCTGTGGGGAAAGACATTCAATGCATACACATTCTTTTCTGTGAAAAAAGTCTGTGATCAGCGATGGGACAGAATCAATTATTTGTGTTTTTTAATTACCTTTATTCCACCATCATTGAGCTTCTATACTTTTTACTTTCTCAGCCTCTTTTGATATAATCTGTACCAAGTTTCAATGTTACTCAGAAATAGATATCACCAGTATGTTCATTCCTCTGTTTTCCATAGATAACATTTTTCACCAATACAGTTATTCAAAATAAAAAAAAATGAAATTCAGAAAAAACCCACCCAAACTTAACATAGAACAAAGAATTTCCTTGAATTACTTCAGTTATCATAATATAAAAATAAAGTTATTGTCATATAGATTAGTTACTATGAGAAAAGCCCAAGGCCATTAAAATGGTTGCTGGCAAAACTGTATATTGAAGCAGTAGCACATTCTCTTGCCATAGCATATCTAACACGACCATAAAATGCTCAGCTTTCAAAGGATTATTGGAACTCCACTGTTTCAGATTTTTTAAAAAAACTATACTTAAAAATCTCAAAGAATTGGGCCCATTTCTTTAGGACCCATTTCTTCTTGGGACTGACATTTCCCTTTAATGGATTAACAAAGAAAATTACCAGATATCTGTCTTTCTGTATTCCTTCTCTCCTGATTGTAATGAATTGCCCTTCCTTCTCTTGCACACATTTTGAGCAGAGCACTGTGATACAGTCTTGTTTCCAGTGTATCATACAGATCAACTGTCTTGAGGAAATCTCTGCAGTTATGTGCTTGCAGATACCATCTCTGATCTCTAACATGTCGCCACAAGCAAAAAGTAAACAAAGGCCAAAGATAAAGAAAAAAATAAGTCAGTAAATGAAGACCACCTTGGGAGGGAGGTATGGAGAGGTAGTGGCAGACCTGAGAGTTTAGAAGTTAGATATTTTTTCCCTTGTGACAGAAAGGGAATAAACAACAGCCGGGAGCTGTAACAGCGCACTTAGGTTTTCAGGAAAACCACATTGGAAGTTAAAGATAAAAAACCTGAACTCTTTTGGCTGAGGAAAGAAAACTAACCTAGAAAGTTGAACCTTCGGACACTTTACTAGATAGGACAGTCAGAGGCTCCTGGTATATGGCTACTATTCTTTTTGCAAAGACTTTTTATTGAAGCTGGATTGTAGGTGTTTTATCTCTTCAGTGCCTTATGCCTTTTTCAGACCAATTTAGTGAAAACATTTTTACATTATTCTAGCATCCACCCCTGCAAAATTTTATCTAAATATTTTGATTCCTTTTCCAACTGTCCACCTATATTTTGTGCATTAAGAAGAATTGATTCAGGGGTGCGTATTGATTTGTGAACTTCTACAGGTATTACGGTCTTAGCACACTACATCTTTGTGCTGAATCTTTATATTCTAGCAATTTTTTTTATGAGTCTCAGTTGCTGGAGGCCATATTTAAGTGGAATTGAACAAATATTTTCTCAACTGGTTTCACAAAGAAAGAAGTTGTCTAGTATACTTTTTACTTCAAATTTATATAACAACTCATGTACTCACAGTTTTTTCAATTTTGTGTGCTTTCACACAGAATATTGGATGAAAAGCTCGAGAGTCCTTTATTGTCTTCACAGAGAGCAAAAAAAACAGCAACAGGCATGATTTCCAAATGCTTTTAACACACCTCAAGCCTGACCTTGAAGAAAACACCTCTAAGATAAGAGTCAATATCTCAGACGCTTGTTTTGTGGCCTGGACATGTTCAGAGAAGAAATTTATAGGATTTATTTTTATTCATGTGTTCCTGTATGAGCTTTAATTTTGCTGGAGGCGACAGGAAAAATTTCAGTTGTCAGCTGAGATCAGGAGTGTAGCTACGCCTGTCAGTGCCTTAATTATGTTGAAAACAGTGATATTAGTTCATGTGCAGTTACAGAAACTAACTAACAACAGAAATACAGCCACTTTAAATACAAAATAAATATATGCATAATTTCCTTCAAATAAAGTGAGATTCCTCTTCCAATAGTACATATCCATATGTATGATAAGAAGCATACAAATTACTATTTAGTTTACGACTATGTTTACATCTATTTATCTTAAGAATCAGAACCTTCATTTTGCATGATTAACTTTCATCTACGAAAAAAATTTAGGAGGCGTGAAAGAAAAAGCAGTCTTAAGGAAGAAAATTTAGGAAATAGGAAACTGTGGAAGTCAGGTTTTGAAAATGAATGATAGCATTGCCAGTCCAGATTCTTCTTTGCAGATATTCTGTTTGGAATTTTGCAAGAATATATTTTTTTTTTATCGTGGGGAGGTTGGCAGGAAGATGATGAGGTGGTTGTTTTATTTCTCTTTTTATTTCTAATATGAAAGAACAAAATTAACTTTCTTTTTTAAGTGTTACTACTCTCATTTTTTTTTTAATCCTTAGGTTTGCAATCAAAAGAGAGTAACAGTTGCAGATCATCACATTCTTGAAAATTTTGAAATATTATGACAATTTATTGGATTTAAGGATTTCCAAGGTGGATATCAGTACTCTCGTCTCAGGTACATGCCCTCTGGGTCGTCTAATTTTTTCCTATTGGGAACAGGAAAATCACACATGGCGAAACCAGAATAAGTATACCAAAATTATCATGAAATAAATAAATAAATAAAGCATTTTACCCTGAAGACATGACCACCAGTAATTTTATTGGTTTTTCACAACGGATTTTGAGCCTTGAACTCATATAAAAATATCAGATCCCCAAAGCTATAACTTCAACTGAAATAATTGATTTTATCCATATTAAAATGTTTTCTCAAAACAAGAAAAAATACAAATATAGTCAAAAAATATATTGAATGCTAAAATGAAACAAAATGAGAGATATGCTTAAGCATTTTTTTCAAATTTTTTCTATTTTAAATCTTATAAAGCTCCAATATTCTGCGAAAAAAAAATTACTAATAAAAATATACTATATTGTGAAATTTTTCAATTACATTTACTAGGAATGCTTTACAGGTCAGACTTGACTGTCATTTTTTTTAAGTGTTGCCTTGTTATTTATGAGAATTGAAAACACCTAAAATCACCAAACTGACATAATGTAAACATAATAAACATGTATAACGAAACATCAGAGGTTCATCCTTCTACTCTGTAACAGAACAACAAAAAGATATTTATTTCAGTTCTCTGAAGCGTGTTGCCAGAAATCAGATTTTCACCAATAAACCCTTTAGATCATTGGTTAGATAGGGAAACCCCTCCAACATTAATATGATTACAATTCAGCAAGTGTGAGCTTTATGAGTATTTGGTTAAAAAGAAATAAAATTAAATTTTTTTCCCCAGTGACTTTTTTTTTTTTTCATAATTTTTGCAGGCTATTGCCATACCCAAATTACTTCTACTTTGTGCACATTATTTCTGGGGTTTCCTAAGCTCCTCTGCTTTTCCAAATATTTTTGAAGTAGCAGCGATTATTTACCCTAAGGATAGAGGAACATGGCAATTAAAATCACAATATCCATGTCCTTGGAACAAACAATGGACTTGACCTTTCCTTTAGATGTCCACAGACTTTTTCAAGTTCTTCAGGGAATCTGAGCAGTAATTGCCAGTTCTTAATACAAGATCTCTCATCCTCTTTGCATGTTATACTTTGGCTCTGTCAAATTAAAGCATTTGTGTGGTGCCAAAACCTTTTGTATAGAAATAGTAATAGGAGTATAAAATGGTTTTTTGGGGTTTTTTTCCAACGTAAGTTTTTTGGGGGTTTTTTCCAGGTTCTAATGAATAACAATGTAACAAGGAAACAATGGGATATTTATCTCAAAATTATGAAGGTCTATATATGAAACATTCATTCTAGACTCTCTGTACAGCCACCACATTCATTGAAAGCAGAATTGTAAAGTCACTTAAATTTTAAAGACAAATAGACCTTTCCATGCCAATGGCATTTCTATGTTATTGTGGTGGCACTGTGGGAAGGTTGTTTATTTGTGGGAGAGTTGTTTGCTTTGACTGGGCTATTTCTAAAGATTTGGTTTTCCCACATTTTTGCTGGATAGAATAATATAATTAATTTCCTATTACCTGCAAGATTTAGAATTCTTAAGGGAATATTTTTTTCTTTGATTATTCCACAAGGTATCGACATTACTGCTGCTTACAATATAAATTTCGCAAGCATGCTGAGAGAAATGAGGTGAAAATTCTTGTAAAGATTCTGCAGTATGTACAAAATTTCAGAGTCATATGAATATGACTCTGAATATACACTCAGTTTTAATCACATCATGGTAATAGCAAAGCAAATGGAAAAAAAACTTCTTTGATTTGCTGAGCAATTATATTACATCATCAGTGCTGCTGTGATTGACTAAGTCAGTATAGTACTTTATATTCATTCCTTCACATTATATTCAGAGTATAATGTACCTTAAAACCTCTCACATATTCTCTGCCTTTTGTCCAAGATTTACCCCCACAGACTGCTTTAGAACTCGGTATTTAGCATTAGGAGATGTATCAATAACATTTTTATTTGGGGATATCCAACATCGATCTATCCATTAGTAATTTTTTCTGCTCTGTCATTGCTAATACTCTCCATTATATATGGAATAGATAAATTAACTGTAGAAAAAACTTGAAAAAAACCCAGAGAAATGGAAACTGAGGGCCACATCCAGGTAATGTTTACAACAAACTATTTGGTACAAACACAGCAATAAACAAAATCTATGCTTTTGTTGCTTGTTTCCACTTACATCTAGAGGCACACCAGTAGCAATAAAAAGGTGTCTGGTAAAGGGTCTCCAAGTAGCTTTACAGCTATCCCCACATTGCAGCAGTTATTCTAACAAGGATATTTGACCCGTATTCTAGCAAAGATCTGGACAGACACTGAACATTTCCCTCATTAGGCTATCTCAGGTCTACAAACCAAAAAATATTCAGAATTATGTTTAAAGCTTGTGTCAGAAAGAAAGAGACATAAAATTTAGTTAAACAAAACAGAATTTTTAGAGAAAGGAAGAATTATTCAAAAACTACAGCATACAGCATTCATTATATGAAAAAGAAGCTTCATGGACATGTTTTACTATGAAAACTCCTAAAATTCATCAGAGAAGTTGACAGCCTACCGTAATTACTAGAATTGCTAAAAGATAGAGGTTTTAGCCACCCGATCACTTGATCAGGTAAAAAACGACAATGAAATAGCACTGGGCGCAGGAAATTGTAGTGGTGCAAAATTCGGGTTTTCTAAAGTTGCGTATGTTTTTTTGTTATCTGTCTTGTAATGGTTCAATCCTGTAAATCCCCATCCCCAATCCCCATGGTCTTTCCCTGAGACAAATCCTGTCAGTCACACTGTTAACCACACCCCAGACCCCAAGGTTACTCAGCAGGTACCCTGTTTCCCACTCCCCTTTCTCTCCATAGATGGCACTGCCATTGTCCCCTGTCCCTCCCCCCTCACCTGAGAAGCCTCCCCCTTACCTGGGACACGTCCCTGATGTATAGTGAGCTGTCCATCCCCCAGACCCTCAGTCTGTCTTGTGGGAGTCTGGCATATAACACTCTCTGGCACCAGGAACACTCTGTGGCATGAGGAGCTCTGGCAAGTACAGCTCCAGGAATAAAACCTCTCCAACCCACACCAAGAGTCCTCTCCTTCCTTCCTTGCCTGCTAATAACATGTTCCAGCCTGAGGTTCAGACCCACCAAACATCAGAGGCACCAAGCCTTCATCTTATGTGGAACCTGAGCAACAGCTCGCCGGTGAAGCAGCTCAGGGAATTGATACAGGAAATAGCAAACTATTCCCTGTACCAGTCAAGCCCTACAATATGTGAAAATGTGTGTTCACACTTCAAGAAAACTCTAAATTCAGTCCTTTCAAAACCTAATAAAACTAGAAAAAATATTCTCATAAACTTGCAAGACAGCAAACTACTAGGACTTGCCCAAATCTGCTGGAGTAATTTAAACATCAAAGAGTCAAGACTTGGAGACTGGAATTTCTTCTTGTTGCATGCATGCTTGTATCATCATTCTGTACTCTGTATGTAAAGAGAGACAAATATCTTCTTTTTCTGAAGTGTCAAGTGCAATGCATACCTCAGCCACTTCCTTGATCTAATACTAGGCCCTTATCAGAGGCTGTTCGCCTATATCAAGGAAGCTCAGTGAAATCTTCTGAAGAAAAATGACATTAAATTGGCAAGTAGGGAAAGAAAGTTTCCTAATCTGAATTACTATACTTCTCTCAGAAATCCATTTTCCTTCTCATCTCGCGAATCTGTCTTTTAGACTACAGTTCTTCCGGGATTAAAAGGGTATCATCTAAAGCATGCACATCTCAGTGCTAAACCCAGCCAGAAGGAATAGGTAATACATTCAAATTAAACATTTCTGTTCCTCATGAATATTTTCTTCTATGAAAATATCCTGTGATCTCATTAGCATACAGTCATGTTTAGTATAGCTTCTGGTAGTGTACAAAAAAAAGTAAAATGTTGCATAACCCTTGATTACTCTTTTACTGACTCTTATCTTAAGCCCTATATTTTAAATTCCATTATAATAGCTAAAAGAAAAAAACCTAAAAGGTTTTTGAACATGAAAAATTTCTTTACACCGAGCCAAATAATTGTAAACAACTTACTATCAGATTGGAACCAAGAAAGAAATCCAGTACAATAAAAAAAATCAGAATGCTAAAGTTGAGCACAGGTCAACTCAACCCATTGTGGTTTGGTGGTGATTTTATGCTAATTGCTTTTTTCAAGAAGGAAGCAGAGCTCAATGTGTAGCAATACTCAAGTCACTTGAGATCAGCTTTATGGTCTTATGAGAGGTTGATGTGGCGGCACAGAGAGTCACAATGCCCTCTGACTGTGTTAGCTGCTCATGAAACCACACTCCAGCTTTCCAGTGGTGTGAGGCTATTTCTCACTCATGCTTACTTCAGGCTATGTCTCTTTAGAGCAAAGCCTGCCAATTCACAAGCTGTGCCAAACCTGAGTGCAGTTCTTTGAAAACTGTAGCACTCTAAGAAGTGAAACGGGCTAACTTAGAATGCATTTCATCACTTTGATTAGAATAATTGTTGTCGTCCTCACCAAACATTGATTTGTGGCCCCAGAGGTGCAAAGTCAGAGACTCAAAGATAATTATACTCAACTCCCATTTGAAGAGTTACATTAAATGACTGTAACAAATTAAATTACTGATCTCTTGAAAGAATATTAATATTGTTCAGTGAATATGGGCCAGCTTCAACTTCTCATATAAAATATCCTCTTAAATATGTCTTCTGTGGAATTACACATCTGTAAAAGCAAGTGCCAAAAGAATCCAAAAAGTAATCCAAAAGAAGTTAAATAGGAAAAGTATTCTTTCCCATTTTTATACTCATTCTGAAAAATTTATTTTTTCCTGAGAAAAAGCAGAATAATTTCCTAATAATAAACCTTCTTTAAAAGGGAAAATTCCTTAGTTAACAGTCATCTCTTTTCATCCTCTAGGTGGCCTTTAAGGCAAAATTTATCCTTCATGAGAATTGCTGGTTTCTGTGTTGTTTTTTTTTTTTCCTTTGAACTGCTAAACAACACAGCTCAAAGCTTAGATTAAGTGTATTTTGGCAGATTCCTTAATCAGGTTATGGTTAATAAATATACCCTGGAATGTGACTACAAATTTTTTTATTCTTGTAGATTTTTGTTTGTTTGTTTGTTTGGTTTGAGGTTTTTTCCCATCATCACAATGGTAAATTTTTCAAGTGACAGCAAAATATTGGCGTGTCTTGTACATAGAATTAGTTTACTCCATAGGATCACTAAGAACTAAGATACTGAAGGCAGTACTTAACATTTGGATGTTCTGTAGCCTAATAAAATACTTCCTCATTATTTTAGTTTCCTATATAATACAAGTCAAGGTGAGAAGCACAGGCTGTGTGGAATAATTTCACAGGGAGCTGCTTAATTTTATGGTAGCCAGCTCTGAGAAGAAGGTGAAGACTGTGCCTCATGACTGAATCAAGAAATCTTTGCTGATATTTGTGTTCAGTGTGACATAGAAAAAAGTATTTGAAGTAAAAATTTTCTAGGAAGAGGTAGTGAGAAGAGGAGCGTTTCCAGCTGCCCTTTAAAACCCAAGTGAATACACTTTGACCTTTTGACCTCACATGCATCAGGAGAGAGGGGAAGTGAGTGAGGAGGGGAAGTGAGAGGGAAGGGGAAGTTAGAAGGGAGGGGAAGTAAGAGGGATAGGATGGGGAAGGAAAGGATGGGAAGGTATTTACTACAACTTTCCTACAGACTTGTTTTAAAAGTAATTTTATATTTCAACTGTTTACTTATATTGACCATCTGCTGTTATAAAAAGTCATGTGTTGTTTTGATTTTTCATTCTATATTTGAAAGAAACACAGTATTGAAAAAAAGGAATTCAGTTGTTAACTGCCTCAAAAATATTCAGAAGTGTTTATGTTTTGCTTGAAAAGGATCAGAAAGTAAAATCTCTTCAACTTGGTCAGTTAATACGAAGAACTAGTCTTTTTTTTAGAATTATTTTACCCTGATATGGAGAACAGCTCAGTGCATTTTCATAAAGTTCTTTTGTTTCCATGGCAAATGGGGTCATTATTTCCTGTTGAAACTGATGGGTTTTACTTAAACTTTAGAAATACTTTTCACATGATGCCTACAAGACATGCAGAAACAAATGCATCAGAAGTCTATTGTTAGTAGCTGTTAGTTCTTAAATCAAAATTTACACAAGGTCAATATAACCTTTCATTAAAGCCTATTGAAAACAATGAATGATATATTGCAGCCAAATAACTGACATTCTTAGCTGGAAGTAATAGAAAGGCTTTGATTATCAATAAATTAAAAGAAAGGTGGGGGGATAGAGGGAAGAGAGCAAAAATTGGGGATTTAACCCTGAGAATATATTCAATGCCTCAAAAATTTTTATCTGCAATAAATGAGCAAATGAATAAAGCAAACAGCTAAAGTTTCATTGGCTGTCATGCTCAAATCCTTTATAGCAGGTAAAAATTTCAGTGTTCTTTACATAGAACTTGTTTGTTCTATTTTGATTTTCCTTTTGCTAGATTATTCTGTGAGGCGTACTCACACCTGTCTATATTCATAGATAGAATATTGCTAGAATAAAGTAATAACTATTATAGAAAACACTGGAACATCTGGAGGGTCTAAAATGTGTACATTTTATGCCTGTTTAAGGAAAATAAGAAAATAAGCTTGATCACCCAAAATGATACACCATTCATTTTCTCTGACACTTACCATGGCTCTTTTTATGGGACTGTCATAAGGAAATTAAGTTCAATAAAAATTTGGTTTTGCACAGTCTGATCCAAAACAAGCAAAACTGAACAGTGCCTTCCCTTCTGTAAGACCTTAAGTGGTCGTTTCAAAATACTATAGAAAAGTGATCTGTTCTCTTCCAAATTAGACACAACGTTTCTGTGGGTGCCTTGTCAGCTTGCCTTCAGCTGGTATAAATCAGCATGGTGGTTCCCCTAATGGAAATGGAACTGTGACAACTTTTATCAGCTCATTCCTGTTCTCCTCCTCCAAGTGTTGCCTTAAAAACTCTATACACTGAAGTGTCTGGTAGTACTTTGCACTGAGAGAGTCAGTGTCAATTGGCATTAACTGAGTCATGCATTTCTTCTGAAGCAAATAGAAAAGCTATCTTCTGTATGCTTTCCTCTGCACGCCCCGAGCTCAATATATAGAGCTTTTCAGTGGCAAGTGGGAGGCTTGTTGAATGGAAATTATTCCTTTCTCCAACACCCCACATTTCTATCCTTTCTGATACTATTTAATCTGCATGAAAATTCTTCAACTGCCTCTTGAGAATGCCAGCACTTCAAATGAGGAGTATTTGATATCACAAGAGTACATGGCACTGGAATCAGGCCTATACATGTTTTTATAGAAACTAACTTATATAGAAACTGAGTACACTGATTTCTATTTGTGTTTCAGCAGGGAAATCAGGGAATATAATAGTTGCACAGATTTAACTGCTAAACAAACAGACCCCTATATGAACAGTTATAGTGTTTAATAAGCCTACACGGAACAATGCAAATTCTTTGGATAAAAATGTCAGGTCATTTTTCATAGTTATATTCAAAAGCTGAAAACAGCAGCTGGATGCCGAGCCAAGGAGGTCAAGAGTGGCAGTGCCTCCTATCAGTGATACTGATATTAGGGAGAAAAAGACCCATTTCTCCTCTTTGTCCAGTTTTGAGTATCCCATTTATTACACAGTTTCGAAAAGCTATGGAACACAATGAAATCTATCTCACCAACCTCAGTACACATTGCTTTTCCTGTTAAACAATCTAGGCTTGCCCTGAATAAAACAGGTTCCTTTGCATACTGTACAGTGCTTGCACAGTGTGTTTACCATACCAAAATACCCCTGTCCAACTGACCTGAATGTCAAATATTACAACACGTGTAAGGAGAGAATTAAATAAGCAAACAGAGAAAAATGAAAACAAATGCTAGGCATTTTTACATTTGCCCCAAATTAAAGCATAGTGTGTCTATGTGTCCACATTTTAAGTCTTACTCTTATTCTAGTTTCCTACATTGCCCTAACAGATCCTGACTGAAGTATTACAATGCCACTTGCAATCTCAGAATCTAAAACCCAAAACCCCCACAAACCTCATAATTCCTTCAAAATCTGATTGTTACTTGTTTTAACTTTTCAAAATACCAATATAAGTAATACTGCTACTAAAAAAAGGCAAGTATAACAGTATAAAATACATGTTTCTATGAATAGTAGTCCTCTCCTCTCCTCTCCTCTCCTCTCTCTTAGGGACAGTTTTTAACTTTATACTGTAGGATTGCCCCTAAAAGCTGGTATATTTTAGCCAAAATGCTAACATGTGCTTCATTTCTAGATGAGCATTCTGAATCAAGACATCTGTCCTCATTATCCGTGTGGGTTCCTAATGGCTAGGGAGTGTCAAGACAACTGATTGATTACAGGTGCCAATGGGTAGCATTGCAGAGTCCCATCTGACCTTGGACATGAAATAAGCCTTTGTCAGAGGCTCTGGCTGTGTGAATACCACAGCTCTGAAAAGAAGTCCAGCAGCATTCTGTCTTCATATCCGAGACACAGCCAGAGGCACATACTTGAGATTAAAACTCTTCGCCTACATTTAGTCTTGAAAGCTCGTACCCATGCTCCAGGCACATACTTTCATTCAGTACTGACCCTTCAGTCAAATCCTCCACCTGTCTCCACCCAAAGCTTAAATATAGTCTTTCTAAAATGCCACTGAAGGTGTGAGTCTTTTGGTTCAAAAGACTTAAACTAAAAATAATTAATTCTTTTGAAGCTACATGTCTGAGAAGCAGAAACGAACATATTATGGCAATTTACATGAAATAGATAAAATACAACTAAATATTAAAATAAAATACATTTGAATCTGCTTTGTGTTCTAGCCTTTTAATCACTGAGAACTCACCAGATCTTCCTGTCTTCACGTAGGGAGGATGTGCACGATTTGTCCTTTCTGCTTTGATTAATTCTGCTATTAGAGTATATTGTCCCTCTTCTCAATGTCTTGGTCTTCCTCTCCCTGCACATCTACTCTTACTGCCAGTGATCCTTTGTCATCTATGGTAAGATCTCATCTTACCCTGAACACTTTACTCTACATCTCCTCTCTTGTTTCAGAGGAAAGGAAGAAATTTCACCTCCCAGGATGAGCAAACTCATCGCCCAAGGCAATTCCCTTCGATGAGTGAACAAGTCCAAATGACTATGATGATTCCAGCCTCCTGATCTGTGGTGAACAAACCAATGAAAAGACATTTTACGATACAGCAGTGTGCCAAGTGACAATTTTAAATCATCAACCAGAATTTGTAAGTTTTGAAAGCAAATGTTTATAAAACTATCACACAATCAAATAAGAAAGCACTCAGGAGTTTTCCTAAGAGCAAAGCAGAGCCTTCATTTCTATTGCCCTTCTCATAATTTGAACAAGCATAAACACACAGGAACATAAGTTTTATAGTCTAAGATAACCTTTACCTCAGTCCTTCAGCAGGCATTGCACAGGTATGAAATAAGTGAAAATTGGATAACTAGACTACAGAAATTGAATGGAATGCTATTACTCACTTTGATTAAACCCTTTCACCATATCTTTTAAACACTCCAAACTACAGCACAGCTGATAAAACCAAAGTGCTTAATAATTCTATTTCAGATGAAGGGTCATATTAACATCAGTTGAGAATTTTGCAGTCATTTTAAGTAGAAGCCTAAAAGGAATGATGAGCAAATTGTAAACTTAGTTATGCTACCTCGGCTTACACTACTTACCAATTTATTCACGTCATACTTCATAATCTAAGAAGTCAATTAATATAGATGTCATGAACACACACACCAAAAAAAAGTTTTGCATATATTTAACTTTCAGCTTAATGATAAATTTTATCAATATTTTCTTTTGATAAATCTAATAAAGAGAATGAAAAAAAAACCTTTTTACTTCAAGATGATTTTATTTTTCTCTTATCAGCTAAAGCAGTCATACTTTGGGTTTCCGCTTTCCAGTTTTCCTAACAGTAGGAGGGAATTTCCTCCAAGGCCTTATCAGCTTGAACCACAACCCCTGCACTGGTTTGTGGTTCACTGAAAAATTACACTCCCTTAATCTCCATCCAGGAAAGTTTTAATGAAGGCACATTTAGAAGTTATACCATACATGACATTTCCTACATGTAGCCAACTTGTGAAGCCCCACCCTTCCTAAATGGCAGACTAGACTTTGCACTGCAGGTGAAGAGAGAGCTCTGCTTCCAACTTCTGAACTACCTTTCCGTTCACTCTGGCTGATGTGGCTTGCTTCCTCTGCTTAACATTTAATTTACATACACAAGTTGAAAATAAAACTGGTTTTAAAAATTGCTCGTTATTCTCAGAGCATTTTCAAAAAGGGAAGAAGAATGATTCACTGTAAAGACCAAAACAGAATAAGCAAAACCCCTCTCACTGCACACTGCACTAGTGTGAATGATGATAGACATTTTACTAGCAAATCCCAAATTCTTGGCAGGAAAGACAGGTGTCATGACTGCTTAGCCTACAGCTGCTTGCACAGGGACAGGGACTGTGTGGCTTCTCAGCCCCACACTGCCCTGTCCCTGCAACACAGAGCTGCTACACAGGGTCTGGCTCATGGGGACAGTGGGTGTGCTGGGACCAGGCTGAATCTTCTCAGAGCTGTTTGGGTTTCTTTAAAGGAGAAATTTAAGAAATTAATGATGGTTGTGGTGAAGCTAGTAGTGAGGAGAAGGGGGAGTCATAGAGATGAGGTAGAGCCCTGGAGAAACCAGTTGACTCAGTCCCCCTCAAAAAGCACAGGACTTGCAAGTAGGTTTGGCACGGTAGTTCCTGTAAGAAGAAGCTATATACCCTTGTCCTTATAGCAACAGCTACAACATCCATATTTGCAAAAACAACAGAGAATACACCAAAGGTGCAACCAAAACCACCAGTGACCTTACGTCCCATACTCTTCTCCATCACATAATAACATGCACCTGGCACATAACCCCACAGTGCACCATGGGCCATACACTAGATTCTAACAAGACCAAGCAGTGAAAAGAGCTACCCATTTTGAGGAAGAAACTCTCCATCCTAAAATTCTCCTTGTTCTTCTCCTGGAAAAAAGGGTTATGGCTGTGGAATCCTTAGGGCACATTAATCCTGAAGTTTCCTTCTTTACACCCAGAAAATGATTGTGTTGCTGCCTATCTTAGGCTTGGCCCTCTCAGCTAGATTAAAGAATAAATGTTCCATTATTCAACCCTCAAAACTATTTTGAGACATGATATGGTGGTGTCCAAATGCACAATGCAACAACAAGAATCCTTTTGTATTTTATAATGGTTCCTTGGGGTAGCTGGTTGCAATGATTGCAAGTCTAATAATGTCCATTTTCAGGACTTATATGCCTACCAAATATATCTCAAGAATCTGCCAGTACATAATTATTGTGTGACATGTTTTGCCAGGATTTGAAAAATGACAGGCATCACATATGTATCTACTCATATAAGGCAAACTTTCATTATTTATCCACGTGTGTTTAAAATCTGGGAAAAAAAAAAAATCTTGCAGGTTTCTCATTTCACCATGTTTTTCATACCAGTTCTGACTGCACCTTTGCTTCCCTCCACCAGATATTTCTCCCTTGTTTTAAGACTTCCAAATTTTTCTTTTTCATAATTTGCATAGCAATTATGCGTAAGTGCCATCATCATCTCATCGATGTAATGGAAAACTAAGAACATATTTAAAAACATAGGAAGAATGGGATGCTCTCCTGTTCTAGTAAGCTTGTGGAATTGATACAATAGGACTTCAATTCTCAAAAATATTTTGTATTGTACTTGACTAGGTTGTACTGAACCTTGAAGTTTTCCTAGGCACTAGTATGACATATTCTTCCACAAGTGAAAATAACACTGTCTGGGTCGCGCTGAGCTGAATACTCACTGGGTATGTAGATACCTTCCGCAGCTTAAGCTTTGCTCAATTTCTTACCAAAAAAGCTCAAATACATTTTCTAGTTTTATTTTATGTCATGTTTCATCCATGTTTACCTCACTGCAGGAAAAGTGTTAAAGTGGCAGGGGATCTGTTATTGGTTTAAGGAAACATATCAAGAATAAATAGACTTAGAAGCAGTAAAAAAACCCAAAAAATTGGTGCTGTCATGATTTCCAATTATTGGATACACAGCAACCTCAACAAATACTTGCTTCTGCACATAATGTAACATCCAAATTACCTACCAAATCATTAATGTATTTCTTAATAGTAAAAATAAATATTAAAATACTACTATAGAAAATGCTTATCTCCTCAAAGGAAAAAAAAATTACATTCTTTTTTTTTTAATGTTTATACCATCTTGCCAGGCAGCAGTAATATGAAGTGTTGCATGATCAGGAAAATATTAATTCATACTGCCAGGTGAAAGCTGTTCAGGAGCCTGTGGCCTTCCACAGAATATCCCGTTCATTAGCACAAGATGATATAGCCAGTTTTCTTATGTGAAATAAGCTTAATTTTTGAAGAAAGACATAAGAAATAGCCTGCTAGGGAAAAAAAAAGTCATTTATGAAACATTGCAGGGGTATCAAAATTCTCTTCACAAATTAGTAAATTTCATAATGACAATGTGTCTGTGAATACTTAATTTCTAACAGAAATAGAACCTACACATTCTGCTGTCAGTTCTTCCTTTGTATGTAGTACAGTAAGGTGGAACAACCACACTGTACATTTTTCTTGTATATGACAGATAATAAATCCCTACTTGTTTGAACATTTATCCCAACTAAGAATAGGAAGAACAGCTAGGCTAAATCTCACATCAGTCTTTTTATTCAGTTAAATCACGAGAGAACCCTCACCCATCTTAAGCAGTGAAATGCAACAAGGAATTAAATACAATTTAAACTTATGTTTATGCCTCAGACCTGAACTTGGCAGGATAGAAGGCACTGTAGCTGATCTCTTCAAAGGCCTAGTGTTTTGGATTGTAATGTGAACCACCAAGTAAACTGGAAAAGAAAGTGGGTCTAATCTACAGCTTCAAGTTCAGGCAGCCTGAGTGCTCAGGAAATGCATATGTGAACATCTACAAATTTGCATTTATGAAAAATTGACCAAATTAGCTGAACACATGAAAAAAGGGGAGAGATAGCAAGAAGATGCTGAATAATCTAGGGGAAGAGGATGAAATAGAAGGAATGGATCATATACCATCTTATAAGATTATGAAATTTTAAAAAAAAGCAAACAAAAACCCACCAATAATAAAAAGAAACTTCAAACCAATGAAAGTGTTCTGAATTTAACAACAGGAAGATCAGAATTTGTAACAATAAAAGCAAGCAAATCCTACGAAGACTTACTGGTGGCCATATTTTACCCACCTTTATTTATGCTGGATATCATCTAAATTTACTGTAGATAAAAAAAACCAGAACAAGTTAACAATCTCACTGAGCCATTATTAGGAGAATCAAAGTCAGATAAAAAAAAATAAACTGCAGAATTTTTTTTGTAGCACATGCCAACTTCTCAAATCTGATTTCCAACTGTTAAGGAACTGAAAACAACAGATTTTTTTGAAGGCTTTTCATATTCAACGTTTCACATCCACTGAAAAATAGCAACTTGAGATTAAAATTCAAAAGCCAGTTTTGTTTGAAATATTATAAATTAAAAAATTCACAGGGAGAGCAAACAAACACCTTCAACAATGCAGAATATGGTGGGACATAGAATTACTAAGAGCCTGAAATGAACCATCTCATTCTTATCCTTATCTCTGAAGTCCCCGAGGTAGACAGCCTAAACCAAACAACCCATCATTTTTATTAGGATATTAACCAGAAGAACTTTCTTCAGAATACAAAATACAAATTTCTAGGTTAAAAAAATAGAAATAAAAAGGGACCATGAACCAATCTGTGTTCTTTTAAGCATATCCTTTCAGCTAGGCTTACCTGAAGTCAACTCAGTGGTTTATTAATTTGCAGAAAATGGTTGTATCCCCTCTGGTTCTCAAGTCTTGACTCCACCCTTTTGGAAACATGATGGCCCATATTCCATCCTGTCTATGGCTCCAGTGTCCCCTCACTTGATTGTCCCACCTTGCAGGTTGGGAGCAATTTCTCCTTTCAGCACACTTGACAACTTCTAAGAGCAGTAATCATCCCACTCCCCCAGCCCAAGATGCCTCCATTTTATCTCCTCTTAATGGGTCATAATATTCAGATAGCAGATGAATAAACAAAATGAACTTTCCATCACCTAAAATCAAACTATGACTTGCAAGGCCTCTTCTCCGTCTGTCTGTCTGTTGTCAGATATTGCACAAAGCATGTATCTCCAGAGATAGCATGTTACACATCCTTGAAGATTATTAATGCTGTGGGATGATTCTTTTTACTACAAAGTCGGTGTAACATTCCTCTATGAATATTCCTGCTGAGATACATGCAGCTCTATTAGATTCAGAGAGTACATCTGCTTCACTCTTTCAAAATTCTCCAGGGCAGATATATTTTCTCAGAATGATGTATTTTGGATTTTCTGAGTAAACTCTGCTGTCTGTATGATAGTTAATTTACTAGACATATTGAATCCGTTTGCAATTAAAGAGTTATTAATTGATACTGTACATTTGCAAAATGTTTTTCAACTGAAAACCAAGTATGTCCCTACAAAAATATATTGCTTCTTATACTTCATGGAGAGGGAAGTGATTATAGTGCAATTGTGATCCAATGAATCACAAGAACCACAATGGAACACAAAGAATCACAGTAAAACAACAACCCTTACTGAATCCAGTAAGGATTTTGTCTCAGAATTACAGAATCACAAAATAAGCTGAGTTGGAAGGGGCCCACAAGGATCATGGAGTTCAACTCCTCATCCTACACAAAACCTTCCCCAAAAATCACACCATGTGCTTGAGAGCATTGTCCAAACTCTTCTTGAGCTCTGTCAGGCTGGTGCTGTGACCACTTCTCTGGGGAGCCTGCTCCAATGGCTAACAACTCTCTGGGTGAAGAACCTTTTCCTGATATCCAACCTAAACTTCCCTGACACTGCTTAAGGGAATTCCCATGGCTCCTTGCACTGGTCATCACAGAGAAGAGACCTTAGCTTTCCCCTCCTTTACCTCTCACAAGGAAGCTGTAACTGCAGTGAGGTGTCCCCTCAGTCTCCTCCAGGCTGAACAGACCAAGTGACCTTAGCTGCTACCTCATATGGCTTCCCCTCAAAGCCCTTCACCATCTTCATTGCACTCCTTTGGACACTCTCATAGTTTAATATCTTTCATATATTTCTGTGACTAAAATTGCACACAAAATTCGAGGTAAGGCTGCACCAATCATTATCTTCAGAACAGCCACACTATTTCTCCAGGCCTTGGCATCTCCAAACTTACTTTCCAGAAACTAAAATCTGCTGCCTTTCACCACAGCCATCAGTTGGATTATGCATGCTCCAATTATCTGTGCTGTGAATTATAGCTGGAATTTTATTTTAGAAATACATTTCAGGAAAGTTTAATTTCTAATATTGTTTCCAAGTAATTCTCTTTAAAAAATTTTATTTTAGTGCTAAGAAAGTAATTATATTTATTAAAAGATCATCTTTTAAAAATCTGGTTCTCACCATGTTTCAGGTCCAGCAAATTAATAACACAGCCTCAGACAATTTTAAATCAGGCTTATTTATTTGTTAATCTCAAACCACTTCTGAAGAAGGATTAGCTACACTGAAGTTTGAAATTTTAATACCCAGTTGCTTTTCATATGTAGCAGAAAAGCTAGACAGATTTTTCATCAGAGCTAGACATATAAATTTTGAGATCCATAATATATAGCTCTAAAATATCTCAATTCATTTTCTTGGAGACAAAACATAAGCATATTTAATTCAAAGAATGGAAAAATACAAACATAAAACATTATAGGTTTTTAATGAATCTAGCATTTATTCTTCATATGAAGTAGAAGCAAATACAAATTTAATTTTTTAAATACTTAGTAAATACCACTTTTTTCTATTATTATTATTATAGAGAATTTTGAAACCTTTGCAAAGTTACATTTACTTTTGGTAGAATGAAACAAGGGTGGATTTTGGCCAGTGATTAAGAGTACCATGACAACTTAGCCTAATTACTGTGTATCTGAATTGAAAATGCCTTTATCCCTGAAATACTGACCTTACTAAGAAATTACAGATGTGTTTCTGCACAGCACAGAAGCCAGGTCCAACACCAGTTATTGGCGTCGGACTTGCACTTTTCAGCCTAGTGTACGCTGCATCCTCTGCAACACTCAGAACCTCTTAGCGGGTGTAAAGGAAACATTTGAATTGTTGGGAGGTTCTTGCCAATTCAGTCACTGAATGATATTTTTATAGCTGGAGGATGAGTGATTATTTCTTCTGGCAAACAAAGTCACTCTATATTTATTTGGTTTCTTTTTTCTTTGGGAGAGGACTGTAACGGTTGTCGGTTAAAAAATTAATGATCTCTCTCTTTCTTTGTTGTCACTCTTGCACATCAGAATAAGCTGAGATATATAACTAATTCAGTCTTCTCTCAATTTAGTGACTTCTTATAAAGTCTAACACTGAAAAATTTGCCTCTTTATTCTCTATGCTTCACTTATGAACAGCTATGGTATGTTTTGATTTTGCTTCCCAAAAAGTAGCTGCTGAAAGATAAAGCACATGAATCATTACATTACAAGTAATCACATTGTCCCTTTTAGATATCTGAATACATTCCTGTGGTAATCTATTTGTCTGTATTGCCAGAGCAGATGTAACATCATTTACCATTCTGACTGATAGTTGGAATAAAACAAACACAATTAGAGACAGGGGACTGGGTACGGTTTGAGTAGCATTTGGCTTGGTATCACTTCACAACTCAGTGTTCATGTGCTGTTATCTTGTGGCAAAGGAGCTTGATCATGTGAACTCACATTGATGTCTTCATAGGATCAAAATCTACCCCTCACAGGGCAGCGACCTGAAGAAAGAGAAACTTTGAAATTAAAAGGGGATATTCTAACAACCTTGGTGGCTACCAAGTGCTTCTTTGAGTCACATGGCATAGTCCTTACCTCATAACTGTACCTGAATTTCTTACCTGGCATCTCCAGGTTAGCAGCCCAAACTGTCATATCATTTTATATAACAGAAATAAATATGTCAATATCTTCTGTAACTGACTCCTGACTCATCTGTTGTCCCATTTTCAACCTATTTTTAACTTGTTCTTCCCAGGTAACTTTGACTATATTTTGAATTTTTTTAGTGTCTGTTGTTGTCTGACAGAAAAAACACTCATGTTGCTGCACCTTTATACTACTAATTAAATAAACACTAGCGCTTCATCCTCATTTACAACACCACATGACAACTTCAGCTGAGGAAATATTTAAAAAAAACCCAATGTTTTCTGGTCCCTTGTGTCTTTCAGTTAGAAAAACAAGTATCTGTTTTCTTTGAAGGCAATACTGTGGTCTAAATCCAGAAAAATACTTTGAAATAACAATAAACACAAAATAGTCTTAATTAATTTCTAATTTCTAATTTCTAATTCCTAATTTCTAATTAGGATTATGTGTTTAAAGTCACATGCATACATATGTACATTTTGGGAGGGGGGAAGATAAGATGCTTAAAAACCTGTTTCTGGAACAATAATTTCTACTGCTTCTGAGGCAAGATTAGTCTTACTTCTTAAGTGGTTTTGAATTGACATATTTTTCTGCCGAAATGTAATGTCAGAAAATATAAAAACAAATGTGCAGTTAGAAACAAAGAAGCCAGTACTGCTGCAATGCAACAAGTTTACTCTGAAAACAATCAAGTGATATTTTTATTTTGCAAGGGTTATAAGTTGTTAATGTCATTCATAACTTCATGCTGGTAGTTTGCGAAACAAAGAGGCTTAATACAAATGACCCCTGAGGCTTTCAAGATGCTGGTTCTAAAATTATGGTAATCTTGTCTATATTTTGATATTGGTTCATTGGAAAAGTCCCGTATGGATGATAGCTTTGGCAGAACAATGACACAATAATTTGTAGTAAGCTGCATATTTGCTATAAGATAAAATAATGCCTGCATAACAGGTAATGAGATTAAGCAAGAACAGAGATTTCCTTAAAATAAAAAATCAAAATGTCACCCTGAAGTGTCAGTGGAAATTCAGGCAGTGCAGATTTACAGTGGATTCCATGTCAAAACCAGCTTTTAAATGCAAATAGCTTAAGGATTAATAAGGTCTGGGACAACAAGTTGTGACTATATCCATGTAGTTTATATATTGCCAGAGTTTTAAGCTGACAGTAATGTCTTTGGGCTAGGGTGGGGATCTCTCAGTAGGTACAACTAAATCATACTTGTTAAATTACTTTATAAATCACACAACCAGCACAGCTGAGATGAAGATTTCATTTATGCTTCAGCTTTTTTTGACATTCTGAAGGTGGAGAGAAAATAAAACCAGCCATTATAACAATGTAGAGTTATGACATTTATACCAAAAGCTCTTAGATTTGCATTTTCTTACATTGTAGCAGTGGAAGACTAGAGCATACATAATTAAAAACATACAGTGTCACCAAAGAGCAGATCAAGTGACAGTCATATGTATAGACAACTAATAAAGCTCCTGCCGTTGCTCACTTCCCCACAAATGGACTCAAAGGAGACAAAATATCATTTTATGTCAGGGAATAATGGTTTTGCTGTGACAGTACTTAAATCCATCATCTGAATGTAAAATAAAACGACTTTATACCTGCTCCCCACTTTTCTATTGATGAAATTTGTTTCATACTTTAATAATGACTTATCAGAGTCATCCTAACTTTAATTCCATGTGCATTATCTCTTTTTCTGCTAAAAATGCTTCTTATAAGAAAATTAGTTTTTAACCTTGTAATGTCAGCTTATTTGTATAAACTTAAATGTACATTGAGTCTCATTTCTTTCTGTATTTGTGATTCTTGTGCTTTACTTTTCTGTGAGTATTTAGATAAAATTCCTCCAGACATCAAAAATTGTGCCAGTGAACTATAGTAGACATTTAAAATATCAACACACTTGACAAAGTATAGATTTTTGACAGCAAATATCCAAATAACAATTATACAATATTTTTAATAATAACACTTTTCAATACATAATGAGTAATATAAAAATAAATTTAAAATTAATTTGTCTCTCATTTTAAAACTTTAAAAGTCATTCCCAGTCCTTCAGCATTCCCTAACAGCTCTTTAGACACCATGCCAGCACAGCCCCATCTAGTCATAAATGCCTTTAGTGAAAACACAAACTCAACATAAACTCCAAATATATATGCTTTAAGTTTGGTTTATGTTTCTGGCTTATGAATGCAATTCTTATAGATAGATACTATTTTTGTACATAAAAATTGATGCATGCATGTTAAAAAACCCCACATAACTAATAATTTCTACTTCGATCTTTGTATGCCAAAAAGCAGAGTATTCAAAAAACTTCATAGGAAATTTCACCAATGATTCATATAAACAGGAAACAGCATGGAATTATTGTTTCTTCACATCAAAAAATAGATTTCAGAACAGGACCTTCATAGGTAAATAAGGTGATCATATGTTATTTCATTGCAGAAAATTACTAACTTTTTTCCATTGAAAGAGTCTCAACCTACACTGTGAAAGCACTTCTGAAAGAACTCCATTTTAAAAGAAAGTCAATGAAAAACAACGACATTTAGGAGAACAAAGCAGAGTGGAAATATTCCCTTTAAAGTATTAAAAACAGGTGGGGATACACAAGGACAAAGATGTTACCAAATTATTCTCTTGGATGAGAGGTTTGAAAAAAATCCATCCAAGTAGAAGGAGATAATATTATAGCCAGTCATTAAAAAGATAATTGAGGCATCTCTTTCCCCATTATGGCCTATAAAACTCCAACTGTTGTATCAGCTTACTTCTCGGACAGAACAGACAGGAAGAGAATGAAATTCACACTGGATCAAGCCTTTCCATAAGGAATTCAACCAAATACAATGCCAACGCTGTATCATAAATACAAACAAGCAATTATTTAAATGAGTGAGATATGTGGTTAGGTGATGGAAGACAAACTGCATAAATAATCTCTCGGAAGCATGGTTTTATGAGGTTCAACTTCATAACCAACCAGGAAAGATGGAAAGATTACACTGAGCAGGATCTAAGTGCTCTCAACATGAGTGACCAGCAAGGCCTTGGCGAGAGAGGGCAGCAATAAAGTGGGAGAGCAGCCACAGATGTCTGCAATTGATACAGGCATGGAACATGAGAAATAGAAATATGAGGTAATATATTATGTGCTTTTCGATGTCCCACAGTGTTTGTATAAGGAATGGCACATACTCAAGGCACACTTCAGACTATTACAGGTAGCTAGTGCAAGCTTAGGATTTGGACTTGCTTTAAAATATAAAGATCATAATAAATCTGATTTCCTGTGTTCCCTGTCTTGCAGTGTTTGCTATGATTAAGGCACCACCTAAGAGTTTCTGTCAGTTGGGGAACCTGTCACGTGTCTTTCCTATGTGACTATTACACATAAGATAAACTAGCACAGTAACCTTACCCCATAATTCTATTCCCTATATTTCAAAGGTCTGTGTTCAGTCCTTGAGACATCTACCAAATAGTGGAATCTCATGATAAACCAAGTTAGACAGTTCAAGCTAACTGAATAACAAAGTATGCTGGATATTGGTATTATCTTAAGGAATGTTTGATATGCATGGAAATGTTGCTTTAAGTACAGAAAGCATATGTGCTGAGCTGTCAGTTCCTTGTGACATGCCATATAATTGTTTTGCTTGATGATTCTACCACATTGGGGTAAAATGCTTTAAAATACTTAAAAATTTAAAATAGATCATATGTATAATTTTGGAAGTATACTTGCTGCATAAATATGCCATCAAATGGAAATTATTCTGTTTCCTGATTTGACTCTCATCTCTTTCTTAAATTCTGCAAGTCAAATTCTAATCAGCTCTTGGGATCAATTGTAGTGTTATGTAAGTCAGTAGGATTCTAAAAATGTTTTGTATAATTAGCACCAGTTGCACTGTGAAGCCAGATCATGAGACCTTTTTCTTTCCTCATAACATAAAATGGATGGCAATCCAGATTACTTTAGCAGGAATAAAAGCAGTTAGTATCACACTCATTAGTTGTGAACAGCTTGACTTTCTGAGTGGGAAAACATATTGAGTAAGATCTTTTGGCAGTTTTAGGGGTGTTGGTTTACTTCTTGAATTTTTTGACTGTAAAAATTTGACTGTTTAAATCACTATCATTTGCAGCTATAATTCAGGTGATCCTGTAAAGCACATGGAGCGTTTAAAATACCCTTTAACAAAAAAGCTTATGTACATTGTCCACTTGAAACAGTTGACAAAAATTATTTCTATGTTCCAGCAATCTACAAACTGAAATTACTACATTTACAGAGAAAATATTTGTTCATTTGCTACTGTCACCAAGGGAAGACATTTCCAGAAGAACTTTGAAAATGAACCTTAGATATGGACAAATAGCATCCATTTCCAATGGACACTGAGTGCTCATTAGTCTCTACTGTTAAAGTATCCAAGGCTGTTACACCTCTCCAGTGACCTCAATTTAGAAGCTGATGCAAGAATGTCTTTACACTTTTTACAAGGAAACACACACTCTGGAAGGAAATTGAAGAAAAGTAAGATTATTGGCGAGTCTTATTGACTGATGCTGAGAGTGCTGAATGACACTCCCAAGAAATTATGTCTGATTTTGCACAGACCTCTGTCATTTGTTTTTCTTGGCATAGACCAAAAACAGATAAATTGCTTCCTTTTCTAGGTTTAGAAAAGGAGGAGTTGATTTTTAGAAGTCCCTACCATCAGTCAGTACTTCAATGTATGTACTGGATCTCCCTCAGGACTGTATCAGAGGAACCTTACTCAACTTCTGGTTAAGCTAGCTGTTCAAAAATAGATACTTGTACACAGTTATTTTTTGTGCTTTCCATGTGTGCACTCTTCTTTCAGTTTCCTCAGTATCCCTGAAGAAATACTCATCTGCACATTTGTAGAGAAGAAAGTTCAAATTCTATCATGTCAGCATTAAAGGAGAATCAAAAATCAACACAGACTCAAAAATTTCTGTACCACAAAGGATAGGAATCTGCTCACTTAAAATATCTGTTTTCATCATGGAAAGAAGTTTAGCTCTCAGCCATTACATATATGTGACAGCTTATTTCCAATATCTTTCACAAAATTGTTTCTTTTTTTCTCTTTTTTATTTGGAGAAGGTCTTGTCTCAGTAGCATGATGCTTCCAAAATATTACTCTGTGTATCTCTTTTATCCAATGATTGTGTTCTAAATCTTACAAAGCTTCTGTTTTCTCAGTCAACAGCAATGCATTCCACAACCTAAGTACCAATGAAGAGAAATATACAGATATTTTCTTTATTTTTATCAGTCTTGACTTTTCCTGATTTTGCTCAATTGAAATGCTCTTGTGAAAAAACAGCAGCTCTGGCCTGCATCTCTCTTTTTTCAACATTCCTTTATCATTACAGCATGCTGCTTCATGAAGTGGAACATCATCCAGTATTTAGGTTTTGCAGTATAAATCTCTTCCAAAATGATGAACTGTAAAGCTCAATTTTCAATTGATGCTTTATCTCTCTGAATCTTTTTTCTCCTTTCCATATGGAAGATCTTTTTCTTGAAGCCACTGGGGGTACATTTAATTAGCTCTGCAATTCCGTTTCAAGAATTCAATTTTTTTCTGTAGTTAAAGCCTAGACTTACTCTTTCCAGTCACCTGATTCTTTCAACCTATCTGGTTCCCCGTATACATACACTGACCACATCTGATCTCACTATCATAATCAGGATAATTATTTTTATTTCTGAGGAACTATTCCAGCTCAGATTATGTAATCTCTCTGTATTAGAGAAAATGGAGTGCTGGGCTGGAGTTTGCTTTGCAAGGGTTCTCAATGCAACAATTTTCTGTATTTTTACTCTTAGATGGTGTACAATATGGGAGATATTCCTTCATACTGGATGCTGGTATTTGGAGCCCATCCACACCTAAGAACTCAAAATTTCACACAGTTCCAAGTCAGATCTGGATATCATGCTATTAGCTTCTTGACCTATATTTGGCAAAAAGGCAGATAGCACTCAGTGATTTTATTTAAATAAACCCTAAGTATCTGTTTAAGTATTAAGCCAGGCAAATACCACAATATTATGAATTATGTGCTGAATAGATCCTGGAGCTTTAACTCTTTGATCATCTTTTTCCAGGTAATTGTGCCAGTCCAAACTTCAGACTGCATTCCTGTATTATTTTTCTTTTCAGAAACACCGTATCACTATATTTCCACATATTTTTTCACACATTCAGCCAGAAGCCTGAGCTTAATTAATGTGCCATAATCAGGGTCTGGTACTACGTGGTCAACAGTTTAATAAAATAAAGATTCTGTCTATTAGAATTTTCAAAATTGCCAATTGTCTAAACTTGACATTATAATGTGTGTATATCATGTCATCCCCCAAAAAACCTTCACAATTCCAGTCAAGCTGGTTTATGCATCTTCACAATTCTTAACAAGTTCCTATAGTTCACTGTCAGATCTAAATAATAAATTGTGTTGATTTACATCTCTAAAGACCTGTCTTCAGTAATGGTCCAGTCCACATTGTGAAATCATTTGGTTTTTGCGGGGCAAAGTTAGGACTAACAGGAATAGTTAGGCCCTTGCTTTGCTTTTTCTCTCATTTTTCCTTTTTCTTTTTCCCCTTCCCCTTCCCCTTCCTCTTCCTCTTCCCTTCCCCTTTTTTACCAGAACAAAAACAAGAAACCAACCAGCCAACCAGACAGACAAAATCTTACTCTAAAGGTTTCCACTAGGCAAATGATTCTATTAAATCTAAAAATTTAAAGGTGCTTATCTGGATGCTGTATTGTCCTATAAGAAAGAACTTGTTTCCCTACTTCTTGAATTCATTTCCCCTTCTTTCTCTTCCTCACTTCAGGTCTGTAGCCTTCTTAGAAGTAACTAATACCTGAAATACTTTGTTGTTGTTTGACTGATTCCCTGCCCTGTTAAGCTGTAGGTTAAGGAGGAAGATAACAGTGAGGTAAATGTCTACTTTAAGAAAGAAAACAAGTTATGGCAAGTACAACCAACTAGAATTTACTTAAGATAATATAATAAAACATCTGAAGCTGGGAATATAACTTCATATGCCTTTAAGCCAACAAATTTCTATATTCATAGTGAATATGCAATTTTCTCTTTTAAAAAGTTACTTTCATCTATTAACGCTATCTAATTTTAATAATTTGAATACGTACCCGCATTTTGTATATTGCATATACATAATGGTATCTATAATGGTATAATTTTATATGCTATGCATATCTAGGGACATTATGGGAAAATATTAGGTATTATTGATACTTTGTTCCTGTGAAAAAAAGGAAGAGTTGTAAAAATATAAATGCTAAAGCAATAGCGAGTGCATTTTACAGTAACAAAATAAGCTTAAAAATTATTGAGTCAGCTGTACACAGCTTTAAATTAGGTTAAATCAAAGAGGTGGAAAAAGGAAAATGCACGGTGTGGGAGAAGGCATTTTGTTACTACACATAAACCGGACTCTAGCTCTGTTCATAGTTAGCACATGTCATTTTTCATTGAAATGGAAATATATTTTTGCCTTTATTATACCATTATTTTTCATACATTCCACCACTCTATTGACAAGGAATATGCCACATGAAGAAATTATTTTTGTGTTAAAATAACATCACTAACAAAAATCAAAGACTCTACATTCATGCAGAAGTTTCAAGTACCTGTGAACATGAAGACTGATCCAAGGGACTAACTTCAGATGAAGCTTTGTTTAAGTTGGATAAGGAGGACTGGAATTTATATCCAAAGGACTATGCCATATTAGGGAATTTGTCTTTGAATTCTTCTTAAAATTAAATTTAAATGTAATCTTTTTTATCCAGTATAATAGTTATGGACACATATGTGTTATTATTCAATAGCCCCATAATATACTGTGGCTCATGAATCTTGTAGATTTGAATTTTAAAGCTGCCACAAAATATGAAAGCTGTACTTCATTATTCAGCCCTTTAGACAGTGGGGTGTATGTAATTATGGTTCTGAGCCATGCATTTTCCTACCTGAATCAAACAATCTTCCAGATAAGAAACTTTGTTTCTCTGGCAACAGTAAGCATGTGGATTGTATGTGGAAATGTGAAGACATTTTGTAGAAAAACTGCATCGAGTTTTAGTGCTCAAGCCAACGTTCCTATTTCTTGTATGGCTAAGCTCACAGTGGAGCAGGCCACCCTTAAGTAAATTTCTCAAGGACTGAAGTTTTTTTTGATTTTGGAAGTAGCTTCCTGATATTCTGTTGAAAAAAACAAAACAAAACAAAAAACCAAACCAAAACAAAACAAAAAACCCCCACCCACACAGACATAATTTAAAAAACCCACAGATAATAAAGTTGCAAACTCTCCAAACTGCTGAATTATTGCTGCGTTATTTCTTATTTTTCTTTTTATTTCGTGCAATTTGTGTAAACATTCTATGAATGTCCATTACAAACATGGAGTAAGAGTGATGTTGCATAATAGTTTTCATATTTTTAAAAGGTAGAAAATTCAGTTCTGCAATAATTGTGTGGATTTCCACAAAATCTTTGTGGTGTGAAACCCTTCTCTTTAATCCTCATTTATAATCGTTTAAGCATATTTTCTTTTTTCTTAAAGTCGCACTATGCTGTTGTTCTTTGAATTTACTACCAGTCAAAATTTTCTCTAACATCAATCCTAAATTCCCATTTAACTGATATTCCTGTGATAATCAGCATTTTTTTATATATATTTCTGTCTGCATTGATATTTGGAAACAGGATTGTTCTTACATGCATTGAAGATATTTCCCACTTGATTCAAACTAGTCCCTTTTTTGACCTCCTCTTGTACTGTCTGATCTCTTTCTTTAACCATGTAGGATATATTCTCATACATGTTTTCTTCTGAATTCTGCTGTATGGATCAGAAGCCAACAGCTTTTCAGAGTGATATTGGAATTTCCCTATCAGTCACATATATATGCTTTTTAATACAATCCTTGTTCTGCTTTTCATGATATCACAAAAACTATTCACAGATATTCTGTGATGAATTAATAAATGAAGATCTTGCTCTTACAGTTTTTCAATTTAGCCTAGCTGATACACAGCAGTCTTGTAATTACTGTTTAAGTTCATGATCTATTTAGTATTATTACATTTCATTCCAGTTATAATTTTCAGTCACTTATCACCATCCTATGCACTACCTACATAGATATTCTATCGTGTGGGCAGTACCTTAGCAATCATGTGTCACCAGTACATTTTTATTACTTGTTCCAAGGTCATTAATGAAATTAAAATATTAAGTAAGATTGATCCCAAGAACAATCAATGAATGATTCTCTCTAACCTTTTCAGTACCATTTATTATCTTCTCCACACAGCCAGTTTCTTAGATCATTTTTTTTTTCTCTTTTCACCTCTCTCATTATGAAGTACCAGCAGACTTCCTTTACAGAACTCCTGGCACAGAACCTTTTTTGCCTAGAAACTTATAATCAGAAAAAGCTGTATATTTGTCACATTCTAGCCCAGAAAACTATCTCATATTTAGTTTCTGTTCTGTTCTCCTCTTGATCTGTATTGACTAAAGTATGCTCTTCAGTTCATTCTCGAGTATCTGTTTTCAGCATCCACCTTTACCTCATGGTCAGGTTTTCTTGCACTTGGCTCTCATTTCCTGCCCAGCAATTTTGTGACCTTCCTGGTAAACACTGTTGTTGAGAAAATAGCACTGAAATCAGCCTCTCATCTCTTTCATTACTTTAAATCTGCACTTGAACTTCACAGTTGTTTCAACCATACATTTAATCTTTATTTGCCTGAGTTTTCTCAGTCGATGTTCCATGCATTTAAGGCCAATATTTTTATTATTTATACCCCAACCTCAGTTAAGATATTAAGTTACTTCTTAAGCTTAATTAAGAATCTATGCCCTTAGTACCCTTCTGTTTGACTCATCATCAGTTTCATCACTACTCTTGATAATCTTTTCTTCCCAGTTCTCAGCTTTGATGAAGCACACAGAATATCACCCTCCTACTCAAAATCTTGTACAAATCCTTCCGCATTCCCTTCTCTGGTTGTTTGATTCATAAACCTTTTATCTTCTGTTTCTTTGTTGAATTAAGTAGTCACCTGTTCAGAACATTTATCAATGACCAAGTGCCTTTTCTCCAAGTGGCCTCTGTGCACACAGAAAAATGCTTATCTTTCTCACATAGTTGTGCCAATACTAATTACTTCAACTTACTTCCATTTAAAAAGAAAAACTGCTGCCAACAAAGACTGCTAAGTGGAACATCCCTGCATTCTAATACTTATCTAGCTTATTTGTTTATTTATGGCAGGCAGGAAACCAACCTAAACTGAATGATTAGCAGAAAAATGACAGAGTTTTTTTGACACCAAGTTTATAGGAATTATATCTCTCTTTTGTGAATGCATGCCTAGAAGTAGAAAAAGTCTTTCTTCCACTGCCAGATGTAACAATCTCTCCCATCTTGGGAGTCACCATCCTGTGTTCACTCAACGTTATTTTCTGTCCATATCTCCTCCTATGCAATAGCAGGAAGAGAGACCTCTGAAGGTTCTCTGTGGAGATCCTGTTGATCTGCACTTCATCTCAGAAGGCACACTGCCTACTCCAGAACTTTGGTTTTCATGACCTGTCACCCTACTGAGGTGGATCTGTCAGTCTCGCATGTCATCCAAAAGTAAAAGCTACACTACGTGTTTTACCCTTAGAACTAAGCTTTCATTATGTGAGTGTATTGTCTTATTAATAGGTGAGTCATTTTCCACTCCACAATTACTGATGTCTGTGTATCACACTTCCTCTCATTTCTTTATTTTTAGCATTTCCATCCTTAACCATTTACATTTCTAAAGGAGTGTTGTTATACTTTGTGCATGGGTCTACTCTGGTACCTGATCCAGATAATCAGCATGGAATTATACTGTGCTAGGCTATGGTATACTATGCCTACTTTCCCCTAGAATTGCAGTTCTCATAAAACATGACCTTAAATCTTATCCTGGACAGCAAATTTGTCTAGGTCATTGGCTCTTATCCATTTAGGAACACTAAACTACTCATTCTTCTTGCTGTCTCATTTCATACATTACTCTTCAGACAATGTCCATAATAAACTGCTAAGAAAACAGGGTCAGATGAGCCACAAAAGGGGAGCTAATCAGTTCTATTCTTGAATCAATGACTGGTTTAGAGGATGAATCATTTGACTTCTCTGAAGATTTATTGATCATCAATAAGTTGGGAAAAGTACTTCTCTTTCAGGAAAATTATGCTCTGAAATATATTGTGTGTCTAAATTTTCTAAAACTACCACACCTGCACTCACAAAAATAGTCCAAGAAAAACCAAAAAAGAAGAGGACAAACTCGGGAAGCAGTGATTAATTTCCTTACATTTATAGCCAAGGAAATTGCAAATACCCCCACCCCCGCTTCAAGTAATACTGGGAAAAAAAAAGGAAAGCAATAAGACAAAACTTTATACAGAAAAAAATAGCAGTGTAAGAAGTACAGTACAATTTATATCATCCAAAATATTGAAGAGAAGATCACAGAATCATAGAATCAAAGGTTGAAAAATATCTCCGAGATCATCAAATCCAGTCTATGACAGAACACCACCATGTCAATAGACCATGAGACTGAGTGCCACATCCAGTCATTTCTAAGTACCTCGAGGGACCGTGACTCCACACTTCCCTGGGGAGCCCACCCCAGTGCCCAATTACCCTTTCAGTGAAGAACTTCTGCCTGATGTCCAGCCTAAACCTCCCCTGGTACAGTTTAAGACTGTATCCTCTCATGCTACTGCTGGTTGCCTGGAAGAAGAGACTCACCCTCACCTGGCTACACCCTCCTTTCAGGTGTTTGTAAAGAGCGGTAAGATGTTTCATAGAAGCACAGTCTGGAAGAACTAGAAAATTTTGAGTAGGCAAGAGCTGAACTCAAAGGAACTTTGGTTTGTTACCAACTTTTTTGAACCATTGATAACTGTTGATAACTCAAGTGAGTTTTAGCTGTTGGTGGGCAGCTTGTATAGATTCAAGGTCTTTTCTGCCTCTCACTCCACCCTACCAGGGAGCAGGCTGGGGATGCACAAGGAGTTGGGAGGGTACACAGTTTGGACGGCAGGTCAGTGGGACATTTCATATCATATGTTACATCAGTGGGACATTTCATATCATATTACCATGCTCAACAGATAAAAACTGTTAGGAAGAAGAAGAAATGAGAGAATGTTCAGTCATAGAAATTGTCTTACCAAGTTACCATTACACGTGATGGAGTCCCACTTTCCTGGGGATGGTTGAATACCTACCTGCACATGGAAAGCAGTAAAAGAATTCTTCATTTTGCTTTGCTTGTGTGCACAGCTTTTGCTTTATCTATGAAATTGTATTTATCTCAAGCCATGAGTTTTCTCGGTTTTACTCTCCTGATTTTCTCCCCCATGCCACCCCAGAGGAGTGAGCGAGTGGCTCTGTGGGGCTCAGTTACCAGCTGGGGTTAAACCCTGATATGTGCTTGCACATTTTCCTGTGCCAATACACACAATGCAAGGTCAAGCCTTCTGAAATTTCTTCCTTCAAATTTCAACTAAGTGTGAGGAAAAAGCAGCATTCAGTTTTAGAAGCCCTTGATTTTTTTCTTTAATACTAGCGAGAACAATAAAGTTGTTAGCAGTATAACATGGTGCTATTTTTGTTTATTTAATTCAAAGAATAATAAAATAAATATAATGAAGATAACAATAAAAATGTAAAGAATAAGTAATGAGAAAAGGATATTTCAGTGTCAGGCAACCTTAATAGGATTTCAGAACAGATAGAACTTCATATATTGGGAGAAACATGAAGTTTTGTAAAAAAATGCCCAAGCAGTATAAGCTGGTGATATACAAGCAATCAGAATTAAGAAAAGCTTTACCCTAAAGGATTAGTTTCTTCCCTCCTCCACGTACTTTTACTACCTGGCAATTTTTGAAGTAAAGTGGTAGATGTGAAGCAGGAACAATCTACATAATTTGTGTGAGAAAGCAGCATAACATCATTTTTATGAAACTTTGAGAACCAGAGGGAAAAATAAGGTACAAAACAGACTCAAAACATGAAATAGAAATCACATTTCTTCATGTAATGTTTCAGGGTTTGATATGTCTCATGCTTTTACAGAATCATTTATCCCAGTGCAAGAGTCTGGAAACCCATTTAATCATAATTTTCACTTCAGTCCATCATAGTTTGTAATGAGGGAATAACAACTGGCCTAGAACTTCTCCGCTGCTCAGTGCTAGACAGTATCTAAATTTCTGTATAAAATTATATGCCATTTGGAAATTGCAAATGAAAGAATATAAATTAATTTCTCTTATCCAAACAGTGAATCATCCCCAATTCCAAGAAATTAAAACTGAGCACCAGTGGAACAATTTGAAAGGGAGGAAACCATCCTGGTTTTTTGAGCTCACTAAAATCAAGGAGCCCAATAATTTCACCATGTCAATGTATTGAATCTATTC
>VXBB01004688.1:492164-509134 GCA_013399915.1 Illadopsis cleaveri | reverse complement strand
GGGGAGGGGGTGTGTGTGTGTACATCATTGCCAATTAAAAGAAATTGCTACATACAAAGAATTGCATGTGTTAAAATTTAGGCTGGCCATCATGACCCATCAGAACTCCTGGCAGGATGTTTCCTTACAGTTGCCTGTAAGGAAACATATGTAAACATGTGTAAACATATGCAACTACTGATGAAGATGGCAAACAAGTATTTTTAATTCTCAAAACCTTTACATTCCAATTTTATTAAGATTATCTTTTGAACACAAAATGATGACTCAGTTACTTTGTAACCAAACTTCTATATACGACAGCATAGATTTAATTGGGTATTCTCTTTGTTAAATCTGGCATGGCATTTTAAACCAAAACTCATGTAACTCTTTTCAGTTCCCCAGAAACAGAACACAGAAACCCAGATGTAACAGAGGACTAGTATCATTTGTAAGAGACATTGATAACTTCTATATTCATCAAACTCCTCTATAATTTTAACTTTAAATTAAATCTAAACAAAACAGAGGAAGACATAAAGAGTGGAAATATTAAGAGAGCAAATTCTTTATTTGAAGGAACAAAATCAGTAATGATAAAATATTTATTTTCTACAGCATTTCCTGAGTAATAAAAGCCTTCACGTGCCGCAAAAAAGATAAAAAGAAAGAGTAATATATATAATTCCAGAGAATTCTATAATCTCTATATTTTTACTTTTTTAAAATATGCTAGAAAATCTGGAGTCAAAATCTATATAAAGATAGTTCTCCACCATGTTTGCCCATATGCCCATTTGCTTCTTTTAGCTCTTAGAATCTTGCATATATTACTTGGATGAGACCTGCAAAGGAAATGAAAAAATAGTATGGGCACAGAAGATCAAAGTTCAGGATGTACATGATGGAATTTCCTGTTAAAATGGATCAAACTTCACTTTCAGTTGCTTTCAAAGATTGAAAAGTAGTGCAACTGTAATATTAGTGTATTGCATTGCTTTCACATTGTGCAATGTTATCCATGTCCAGAATGGTGTTTTTAGTCATAAAATATGCTTGGAAATACCTCAGTTGAAGGGAACACTGATTTTGCCCTAAAATATACATTTGCAGGGAAATTTTTTTAAAGTTTTTCAAACAGTTGATAATTTTACTAAAGGGAGATTGAGGACAAAAGATGCTTTTGAGAAGAGATTACTTTGACAGCTAATTCATAGTGTAGGGAGGAGGTTGGTTTCTTTGCAAAGGAAAGATTTAAGAAGGTGTGATAGGATTTCTTAGAGGAAAAGGGCTTTTTAAAACTTTCTGGAGAGAGAAGAGGTCTTTAAACCTACAGATTATAAATGAACTGCAGTTCTTTGGTTATCCAAGGAAGTCAGTGACTAGTCATAACTCATCTTGGGCATGATACTTGTATTACTTTCCACAAATTGCTTTTTATTCTTTAATTCCAATTTTCATTTGCCTAGTAGCTGAAGGATGAGTAACAGTATGAGTTTCATGTAAAACTTCTTATGTAAGTCTTTAATTTTCAGAACTATTTTATAAAATGTTCATAAATCTAATTCCAGAGAGTCTTATATAATCTCACTAAATCATATACAGAAAACATCAGTCAAACAAAAGAAATAATGGTTCAAGCATATATGACGTATCAACCAAATTAAAAGAAGGAATATGTAAAGAACGTGAAAGCAAATGTTTGTCTACAGCAAGATTAACTTTGTCTCATTTCTCCCAAGAAACCATTTATGTGTAGTTTGGCAGTCCCATGAGCCGACACTGTAACTGTACAAATGCCTTTAAATATTTCTGTAGCAGTTCACATGCTATTTAAGAAAGTGGCACTCTGGAAACATAGCCTGGAAATAGCATGAAATAGTTCTCTTTTCCTACTTTTCAAAATTAAATTATTCAGCTAAACAAATCAAAATCCAAAAAAAAAAATACTGTAGCCATAAAATAAAAATTGGTACTAAATCCAGTTCTATGCATCTTTGAACACGACAATTGTGATAGATTCATTAGCTGCAGGGCAGCTGGGCAAGGAGAAGCATACTTTTTTAATGTTTTAGCAGTATATTTACTTTTATTCAATAATGAAGAGTTTTATTAGACAAATTCTATTTTTTCTCCCTTCGTAGAATCATGAAAACCTACTGACATGATTTATTCCACCAAAATTTGATTTGAGCCATTCAAAAAGTCTGATATATACAAATTTAGATGGAATTACAGACTTCAGCCTCATATAGATATTGTCTAACTATTCAGCTTTTTTTCTTTTTATTTTTCTTTTCCTCCTCTACATATTTTTCCTTTTTTTTTCTATATAAATTAAAGAGAAAGAAGGAACTCTTTGACTGGATGAGTCAATGTTGTTTTGCAACCAAAGGTTTAGTACTTTAATGAGTTCTGAAAATATTTTAATAGACATTTCTGATGACACTGGGATAAGCCTCATCCATAGGAATAAGTCTCATCCTTTCTAAGGAATGTTTATGGTCCAAATGTTGTGGGGTTGGGGATTTGGGTTGTTTTTTTTTGGTTTTTTTTTTTTTTTGGTTTGGTTTGGTTTTTGTTGTTGTTGTTGTGGTTTGGTTTTCCATGAAACTAGCCCTACCAATTTCTTCAATGAGTACCCTAGGGCAGGGTTTTTTAATCAACATCCCCAAAAAATTATGTCTGATTAGGGTGGCAGTGATGGAAATGGTAAATATACAGCTACTCTTGAACAAATTAAAACTTTAAACTGTATAAAAATAGAAATTGGTATCAAAAAGTAATTCTTTCTTAGCAGCTTTCCATAAAACCAGCAGTATTTCAGTGATTCTGTTTCTAATTCAATTTCTCTCCTTAGTATTAAAAGAGGAGAGGATTTTGCAAAATATAAAATTAGAAAACCTATTTTGCATTCTTTTTTCTGAAGAAATGCTGAAAAAATATCTATTCTTCTCTTGAGCTTACAATGTCAAAATTTCCATCTGAAGAATAGATGTTGTTGCTGAGCATCCTGTCCCTTAATAAAGTCTCATTAACAGCTTGTTATTCTTTCTCTTCATGGCTAGAAAAAAAACCGCTCTCATGGAGTCCTCCCTCTGTATTCCAGATCAGAAAGAGCCAATAACATGTGCAGTTTCCCTTGTATAATAAGGGAGTGATGTCTTAGGTGTTTTTCTTAATAAGGTCCATTATTTTCTGTAATGACACTGACAACAAAATATATAAAAGAATGTTTGGAACCTTAGGATGTGATCTCAAGTATAAAGAAGAATAATGCAATCCCACACAAAGAATTCAATGCCGATATTTGAAGCTGAAGATATTTAAAATTCCAAATGGAAGAAATGTACTTAGGAATTTCATTTCAGGTTTTCAGACATCAAGGTTATCTTTCATAGACTGGGCACTTAATTCAAACATGCAGACAAGTCTGAAGTCTCTGGGGCTTATGAGCCACCTAATTAAGATTTTCATGAACAGTCTAATATTGTGTTAGCATTTAGTATAAAGCTGATAAACCACTTCCAGTAGGTCTGGCAACACTTAAGAGCCTTTGCACACATAGGAAGGGAATATATCATCATATCATCTTTATTAAAGATGCACAAATATTCCTGAATGTTAGTGATGTGGCAAGTTATAGAAATCAGAGGTACAAAGAAATTTTTCCACCATATGAAAAAATTCAGTGTTTTAAGAACACTTTTTCAGAAGAAACAATTTCATTCAGAATGGTAATTCATTAACACAATCCACTGTATCCAGTAATAGGACAACCACCACATACCTGGGTAGATAGGTGAAACATTTTACTGGTGGTGATAATCTCTTTCTTGTGTCTTGAGATCTGGAAAATTTCTTCCAATGAAGTATCATAAGGTAGGCTTCACAATCTAGTGAGTGGCTAATGCACATACAGTTATGAGTGTGCTATGCATATATATATATATATGCAGATAGATGAGAAGGGGGAATTTTCCTTAGGTATCTGTAGCACTATATTGGCAAAGACAATACGCTGCATTTTTTAAACAAACTGACTGATATTTTGTTATTTATACAGCCTGCTACTCGAAATTCACCTATATCTCTCCCTTGAACAATTGTTCTCTTTTGAATACATCTTATGTTATTCTCTCTAAATAGTTTTGTTGCTGTCCTATTTGCTGCTTTCACTGTGTCATTTAATTACTTGAAAATCCATTTATTTAATCCTGCATATAGAATTCTTAACTATGAATATTACCCTTTAATTGAAGCCAACAGTATCCAGTTTGTCAGTGTGCATACATGACACCCCTTAGATTCTACAAACTCAGTAGACTTGAAATTTAAATTTTCAGTAGCATCTAAAAATACATTCATGTCCCTGAAATTCACTCTGTTGGTGCCTAAAGTTTTTTCAGGCAAAACTTCCTCTAATGTTGCTAATCCTAGAATCAATCCTTGTGTCCAATATGGTGATTACAGTTTAATCTTTCTCTGAGGGAAGAATCCAACTGCCTTCTGTTCTAGATTTAAGGAGGATTCTGAATTGCATGTAGGTAAGAGGAAGGGCACACTGAACTGTAAAACAATCTGGTTTTTGGCCTAAATCACACCACCGAGTCCCTTTTTTTTTTGTTTGTCCGTTTGTTTGTGAGGTTTTTTTAATTGTGGGCGTTTTTAATTGGCTTTTTATCTCCTGAAACATCACTTAATAGTCGACCTCATAGGTTAGAAAACCCTGTATTGAAAATTGAACTGAACTGAGCATGTTTCTCAACTGCAAAACACCATTGAGTTCCCCTTCCTGCAAGGATTTCAACAGAGCCTAGCTGAGGTGTCCCCACTCTGCTCCACCCTCCATTCCATTGTCCTTGGCAAGTGTCATGGTTGCTGATTGTGGGTGTAGGGAATCATTGTGGAACAGTTTTTGAGCTGCCAACTGCATTCTATCCAGAGAGCAACAACTGCATTTTACCATACAATTCCCATACCGTTATAATCTCTGTTAGTGTGTGAATACAACTCCTCAGTTTCTTCTGATTTTACCCTCAGTCATCCTTCCACATCCACCATCCTGGTTCACAATATTTTGTCTCTGATAAAAGCATTATCAATTTAAAATGTGAGCTATGGAACTATCTAGTTGCTCAAGACTGTAGGAGTTGCAACAGAGAACTCCTGGAACTAAGATTTTAGCACTAGACTTGGGTCAGGTTATTTTCAAATGCAGGAAGATTATTTATCCCAGACTGCAGCTACAGACATATAAATTTGCAGAACAAACAGACAAAACTGAAAAATCTTCACAAGGACAGGAGTCATTCTAAGTTTTTTCTTTATTCAGTGTAGTATAACAACATTCATATCAGCTGATTGCATAAGATCATGCTGAAATTTCTTTAGAAATATACAAGATGTGATAAAAACTTCATATTTTTTCTTCTAAAAATGCTGACTCTCTATAAACCATTGGTTCCACTCTACATTCTAGAGATGCAGTTGAAGTAATACTAATTACTATATAATAACTACAATAACTACAAAGATAATTAGCAGGCAATTTTCTTCTACTAGCACATTATATATTATGTAGTTTCCATAATGTATGAAACACTGATATTCATTGAAAAGATATTTTTCTAGGTATTTAGGATCCATACATAGGGTTCTCACAGCATACTATTAGCAATGTACTCCTACTCACATTCTGATTTACACTCCTTTATTTTTATTCTATATCTAAAGCTGATGTGATGTTCTCCTTATTGGAGGAAATGCTCCTTATATTCATGCTAAAATTAGAGATTTATGTGTGCTTTAAGGGTTCAAATCTTGCCTTTGGTGAAATTTATTATTAGACACTTATAATTGCATTTTTCTATTAATATTTGCCTAGGAAATAATAGTAGTCATAAGAAGTAAAAGAAAAAAAAAAGATACAGGATGTGTAAAGGTGGTTATTGTTGTTCCAAAGTGTAATAATTGATTCACTATTTTATTGCTTCATCTCAAAGCTCATATTAAGCCTTGGTCTTAAATCAGCAGGAATAGATAGCTTTTCATGAACCTTTAAGGAACTGTAATTTTACCATTAAAAAAGTCACTGTTTGATTAGACATTTATGATGTTTCACTTAAAAATCACTGTTTATCTGATTTCTATCTTTTTTATAAAGCAGAAAAAATAGTATTTAAAAAAATTAATATTTAATGAATTTATTAACTTTTTTTTGTATTGCTTCATTATTTAAATATTAGATTCACTGATATATTCTCAGGGGTAGTTATTTCAGTAAATGTGATCTGAAATGTCACTCAAAACCAAAATAAAAATCCTAAAATTAAGAAATAGAACCTAATTAATCTTCAGCATAATGTCAATATAGTTCATATTTTCTCTATTCCACACTAGAAATGTTAAAAGATGACATCATGTCTGAGAAAATGTCACAGTAGGCAAAAAAGATTCTTTGGCCAGTTAAAATTAGTCTTTGAGGTGATACCAGTATTGCTGGCATCATCAGTAACAGAAAATGCAACTGTCTAAATATCCACAAAGATTTATTTTACTTTGAAGTAGAAAAAAAGGAAAAAACCTACAAAAACGAAAAAGAAACTGTTTATTAAATGGTATATGATATTGAACACTGTGATATGAAAGCATACCTGCTCCAAAGGGCACATGGTATGGGGTAGTAGATTAGGAAAGATCAGTCTTTTCTGATAAGCTCCCTGTGGTGTGGCTGGTAGAAAAAAGACTTAGAAAAACCCAGTAGAAAATTACCAACATCTATCACAGTGAGAACAAAATATAACAAAAGCCTGTAAAAGCTGTCAGAAAGAACAAACAATTCTTGATCCGTAGTAGTTAAAAGAAGTCTGTAAACAAAGCAGGTTTTATTTTCATTTCAAACAGTCCTGTGATCAGACTGAAGTGAGATAGCAGCTGCTTAAATAAAGTTAACAAGCCAGATACTTCAAACCCAGTAAAATGCTACTGTATGGGATGGTGTGGCAGTTTGTTTTTAATGAAAACCAGCACTCTGGCTACAAGCAATATGTGTTATCAGAACTTCCACTTGAAATTTCACGAAGAAGGAATTGTTAACACTGAGGGTGAGGAAACAACATATTTCAGGTTAAAACTGGGGTTTAAATAGGCTATGAGTTTACTTTTTCTGGTGACTCTTTTGCCACCAATATTTTCAGAAGATGCTACTCATTTTTATTTGTAATTTGCTAAAAATGGATGTCGAACTACTAAAGTTTGTGAATAAATATATAAGGATAGTAACAAACTACAATAGTTCTCAGTCAATCAAAACTGCTAAAATTTCCCATCTGTTACTGAATTATCACAGAGGAACAGAATCATCCTCTGCTTTTCCACTGGCCAAGTCATACTAAGCAGTTTATAACCAGAGACTGAAGGATGATCTGCACAAGTATGAGAAAATTCACTTCCCTAATCTCCAGTTTCAATGGTGTAAAAATAAGTATCACTTTAGGAAGTTTTATTTTCAGGATGGAAGTAATTCAATTTTGGAGAAACATGTCATCTAGGAAAAAGAGAGGTAAAAGGACACAGAGACTAGATGACAACCTTGGACTATTTTTTAACTATCAGATTCATTATTTAACTACTAAGCTACCCAGGTACTAGTAAAATAGCTATTTCAAGTTCTTGTTCTTTAAAGAGTAAATTTCTTACCCCCATAACAGTGCTTGCTTTTTTATTGGTCTTTGTCTTGCACCACATTTTATTCCAGAAAATCTGACTCCACAATGACTGTTTGTGGGCTACTGCAATGTGTTCAGATATTATACCTACAAGTACCATAGAAGATGCTGTGAGATAATGAATAAATCAGTGTTGAGAAGAGCTTGAGTAATGTACAACAGTTGAGGCATGGGTCAATAACTGAACTAAGAGAAGAGCATAAGCTGTTGAAGAAAAGAACACTCATGGAAGTGAGAAAGACAATATTGTGCAAAATTGTTTCTAGTTTTGGTGGTTTTTTTGGTTTTTGTTTTTTGTTTTGTTTTTTTTTTGTTTTTTTTTAAGGAGAGAATGGGATTAAGAAAGCAGGCTAAATTCTAGCATTCCCTGATTTTTGATAGCTTAACTTTGTAGCCTTTACCGTGTGCTTCATACAGCATTTTGAGTGCAGCATATAATGTCTTTTGACATGTATAAACATTCTTATGATTAGTAGTCACAGGGTTTATTTATTGTCATGAATTGTGTCCAATCCAATTTGGTTTCATATTGTCCAATTTCCAAGTATCTTTCACTGCAAAGAGAATTTTGGAAATCTTTAAATGTTTGGGGCTCAGCTGAAATAGCCTGCCTTGGCAAACTCACTGAAACATATCTGTCAAGCACAGCAAAAGCCTTGTAAAATGCTCCACTGCTGTAGGCCATAGAAAGGAGCTATAATAAACTCTGACCCATAAAAAGTCATGTAAACATTATAACCTGTTTTTACTAGCTTTTTAAGTGCCAGGAGCAATTGATCTTATATGGCTTAGGTCTTACTAGCTTCCCAGTCTCCATGAGCACCTAGGATCCTACCTGGGTGTTCAACTGCCTCTGGCTTTGGAAGCCTAAAATAGGAACAGATACCATGCTATCAGCTATTTAGTTATTCATTCCAGACAGATGTTTGATATTTCCAGCAGAAAACATTTTAAAATGAAGCACCTATGGAAATCAACTGTTTCAGTATTGTTAATCAAAATAAATGTCCATGCAATCTCGAGCTGTTTCCCTAAATTGCTGCATCTGTCATACTGGAAAGAATGACAGGGGAAAAAAAAAAGGAAGAAAAAAAAGGAAAATTATTTTAAATTTAGAGTAACAGTGTCCTTGCCTTAGGGTTCTCTGATCATGACAGCTTCCCTAGGGTTCAATGTTAGTGTTTGTTTTCAGAAAAATGCGGCAAACCTTAGTCCTTGGGGGAAGCTGAAGTTCACTTCAATGCACTTCAGTGGGATTTTTGCCTGAGTAATAGCTCAAGGATTTAGCTCACTGCTAACTTCACGAACAAACAACGTGAATTTTACAGCTTTTGATTTCTGCCAAATTCTTTCCCCATTAAATTGCTGTGGGAAATCAGCCATACAATTAAAACCTATTTTATGCCTTCAATAATGTTAATGAAGCAATTGTGGATTTCAGAATTTTATATATATGTGTGTGTATATATGTGTGTATTTTGTCATCACTGCAGCAGCTGCTGTTGGCCTCAAACATCTCTTAAATACATAGATTTAGCAATGGAGGTGTACGTGACTCTGTTGGCTATTAAACCTCATTAAAAAAACCCAAAAGCCCTTCCCTATACAGATGGTTGCCATAACATGCAGAAATTTGCTACTTATTAATATATGCACTCTATTCCTTCCATTCTGGTTAAAGAAAATTAAAAATATAGATGTAATGAAGAGGTAGTGTTTGAAATTTGAAGCTCATTCCCAGACAGTTTATCTTTCCCAACAGGGTATTTTTGAGGCCACATCTGAAAGTAGCATAATTTTACATGCTAGTGTTGGGACCTGGATCCAAATGTTGGAACTCAGATCTATTGTTTGTTTCAGTTTCTGAATCCTTATAACAGATTTCCTTCTAGATAAGGAATTTTTTTTTTACTTCAATAGCAACTCTTATGGGGAGAGCTGGTAGAAAGGTCTTTTCTAAAATGATGAAATTGCTGCCCTGCTGTAAAAGACATGTTGTGAAAGAAAACTGTTCAAAATTCTAGTTTTGATTCTTCACAGAATGACTCAGTTAGGAGGCTGGCCAAAGATTTTCATTCTGAGAAGCAAATACAGACAGGTGCAAAATTCAGAATTCTGTTCTGGGATGTAATACTCACTTTTCTGTGTATTTTCCTTGGAGATCCAAGTATCGAAAGAATGGCCTGAACTTCAGAAGAGTGGAATATGCTTTTCTACCTAGAGCCAGAGTTTCAGTGATCCTTCAAGATCACAATACCCATCTTTGGAGCATTTACACCTTCACCGCTGTAGCACTGGAAGGGGGTCACAATCCTGAGCTGAGTGGCTATGAGGGAGAGTGCAAAGACATTTGGATTCCTGAGAATTTGAGTAACTGGTGTCCTGAACATAGAATGACACAAGCCAGCAAATAGGAGATATATGAATAAGGAATTACATAGGGCAGTCTCTCCATAGAATAAAAATGGGAAGAAGATCTTCCAAATTTTATGAATAATAAGTATCTCTCTTTGGTTAAAAACAAACAAACAAACAAACAAACAAACAAACCAAAAAACAACCAAACACCACACCCCTGGCATTATTCCTGATTGTGTTTGGTAAGAGTTAAAATTTGCTCAGAGCCCAAATCCTAAGTCAGCTTCCCCCTCCCCAGGTAATTGATATAGAAGAATCATAATTCAGAGTGTTTCAAAAGGCACTGAGCTTTCTAGCACTCCTGGTATTTCAGTGATTATGTGCATGACCTCCTCCAGTAATTTTGACCATATAAATTAACCACTGGATATTTAGGAATGAGGGTGGCTGTCAGTGGCATATAAAAATATTTGAAGCAAGAGGAAACATTAATTCATGTAAATCTCACTCTCCAGTATCTAGCCACCAGTTCTAAAACTTTATTTTGCATTTATAAACTCCCAGTTCCATATTTCTATCAGATATATGTTGACAGGGTTCTCTCATTGCCTTTTCACAGAAGTGAAATTCTGCAATACTACTTGCATATGGGAAATACCAACACTGCAAAATAAATTATTGTGTCCTTTTTTCCACCTTTTTAACCAGCTTCGTGTAGTATTTGCAGAGTCAGACAGTCTGAATAATTTTCTTCTCAGAGAGCATGTACAAAGTTGCTGTGTTTACATTTTGTGGAAATTGTTTCCCTATTGCAGATACAGAAGTGCTGGTACAGTCCTGTTAATATTTAGCTGCTCTTGAAAACAGAGCTTGATATTTAAATCCAAACATTATGCTGGCTTCTTGGGCTGGCTGGTGTGAAATTTAATTTGTGCTGTTAAGCCTCAGAAGCCTGGGGAAAACATGAGATGAACAATAGCCATTAAACTCCAGTTTTACAATATCCTTCAGAAATGAAATAGCGACTCTCAGCCCCATGGACTCCATGTCCCTTCAAGGGCCACCAATACAGGTGCTATACCTGAATTTTGTATTTGACCTTTGGACTTTTTTTCACTGTCCATGGCAAGGGGGTTTGAACTAGATGACATTTAAGGTCTGTTTCAACACAAACCACTCTGTGATTTTTATTGATAACTCTTCCAATGCACAGACACAGCGTTTAGCAACAGAACAGAGCAGTAGAAGAACTTAATTTTGGCCTCAGCACTTATGTTTGCAGACTTCCATATTTTCCTTCCACCAACCTCTTCCTGGTTAAAAAAAAAAAAAAAAAAAAAAAATCAGATTATCCTACACATATTCATGAAGTTGCCCTAAACAAATAAATACTTTCCCCAATGTGAACACTTGTAAAATTATTAACAAATACATACATTCAAGAAAATAGTTCTCAAGAGGCATTCAGAGGCATTCATAATGTCAAACAAGTTTGAACTAATTAAAACAACTTCTAAACAGAGGCCTAGTCAAGTATCTCTGAAAAAAATAGCACCAGAGGGAGGAATGGCATTCCACCAGTTTTTGCCAACAAATCTCTATGCCAGCACTTCTGAAGGCATCAGTCGTTTGTTCCTTTGTGCTAGCTCAATGTAGCTCTCCTACGTGCCCTCAGCTTCAGAACATCAGAGAACTTGTGGAGCCAAAATAAACACATTTTTTCTGTCAACACACTTCACATTTCCCCCCCATAGCAATGTAGTAACTTTCAACTTAAAGATTCTAAAGTCTTGTGTGGGTGAGCTGAAAAGCAAGTTCATCATATGAAGAAATAAACTCACTGTGGAATCTCCTGGGAGTTTTTTTCTTATTTTCCTTACTATTCAGTTAACATTAATCACTCCCAGCTGCTTAATTCAAATCAATAGGTCAGGGTCTGGGAAAAACCTGTCATTTCCTAGCTATGTTAGCAGCATATACATGATATTTTTACATTTGAATAAAGGAGTTAACCTGAATGTCCTGCAAATTTTTGACAAAAGCAAAATGATGCTGAACACTGATTTCTGTTCCAAAGTCAGTTCACCTGCCAGACAGAAGACTGAATGGTTGTGACAAAACAACAAGGTTACTGGCAGTATAACTAGACAGTATTGCCAGGAGGTCAAACAGTATCAGCCTTTTCCAGCTGAGAACAACAATTTGGGAATGTGACGTGACAATATAGAGCTTTGTTTCCTACCCACACAGTATCCTATCTTATTTCAACCAGACCATTTCCCCAGTAGCTAATCATTTTTCATAATTTTATTTATTTATTTTAGAAATATCACACTGTTTCAGGCTTCAATTTACAAATTACATTAGTTAGAAGCACAGATGTTTATATCTTGATTGCTTTTGGGATTCATCATATTTTCATTATTTCTATATTCTTCAGTCTACATACTCCTCTTCAGAATTGTACAACTAAATATACCTCTATCCTTATGTTTTATGCTGTGTGTAAAATTTAATTTACAGGAATTTCACTTCTGTGAAATTTCTTGAACTCCTTGGACATTCAATGATGGACATTGCATTCAATGATGGACATTGTATTCAGAATTCTCCCTTCCCCCAGATTTTCTCAATTTTCTCTGAAAGCAAGTGTCTTTCCTAACAGCTGTGTTGAAATTTCTTCTGGAATTCTCCCCATGTCTGTGATCCTACTTGCTCTTCCATTATAAAGATGTTCTAAGGAATCATTTAAGCTAAAGACATTTGTAATAATACAAGTTTCAATGCCTATAGCTTTTTTCTTATCACGGATTTGTTTCTATCCCTTTTTAATAATGTTATTACCTTAAATTTTGATGTCTGATTATTATCAGAAGAGTTTAATGATTTTATTCAGTAATCATATTTAATTTCATTTTTAATACCAATAAAATATCTCTAGTCAACTTTAGAAAGGTGTTGCCAGGGTCTTTTTGAAGTAAGTAAAGCTTATAAATTGTTAAGGAACAAAATCTAAGATTTCAATGCAGTATAAGATTCATTCTAGAAAGTTTTGCACAACCATCCTAGTCTAACTATGGAGGTGAGTCAGCAGAAATAACATTTCATCTCTGGGAATGGTCCCAGCACTCGGTAACTCCTCACAGATGTGTTAATCAGTGGTTAACTATAATAATCTTATTATTGGCAACACGGATGGAGAGAACTTATTTTTGGTTCTGACTGCAGCTATATTACTTTCCAATACTTTTTTAAGTAATAAAAGCCCTCAGGCAAACCACTTGATTTGGGTCTTGCTAGCTTCCACCTGTCCTTAAGCATGTGAAAATCTACATTAATTTTGATGGGAGTTCTGATTTTCCAAGTAGAGAAGAATACTTTCTTTCAGGGCACACACATAATTAGTATTTATGATAATTAAGAGCAAAGTATTTGTAGGCTTTGTAGGCAAATGAGCTACTGTTTCCTTTTGTACAAAAATAGAAACTTTGATGGTGTGATTGGATACCACACCTTGTCCTCTGATCTGATCGCTATTTTGAAATTTCCATTTGAAAAAATACCATGTTTTTTGTCTCTGTGGTTTCTTCTCACAGATAATTCTCAATAATATTCCATAAAAAGATGCCCTTTGATGTCTTTGGTAGTGTCTTTGCTTAAAGTATTTTTATAGTTTTAAATTTTTTTCTTCTCTTTTAGTTTAGTATAAACAAAATAAATACACCAAAGAATCGAACATCTTGTGGCAGAGCTATTTTAAACTAAGTAAAACCAAATTGCATTGCAACCAAGATACAATATGGTCAATGTCAAACCGTTCAAACATATGCCTCGCTTCAAAAAAAAAAAACCCTAGGAAATTCTTTTTTTAAAATAAAATTGCCCTAAATTTTTAAATAATATGAACAGCCTCTTGATAGTCACCATTCCTACTTCTCCATTTCCATCTCTTTGTCTGAACAAACTCTCTATGTGAGTGTGCTGGACAGCCCTACATTATAGATCTAACTGTACCCCGTTACTTATGAATAGATTACAAATGTGTATTTATAACAAATATTAGTTTTTGCTAATGCTGCCAATATTGACTTTGTGCAAGCAAAGGCTATATATCTATATGCATATATATAAAAAATACTGCTGTAATATGAAATACACTGCATTTTGAAACCAAATGCTTACCTGGGGAAGACATATATGTATGTGTACATGATACCTGTATCTCTGTATATGTCTGTGTCTATATATCTATATACAACTTAAGTACATGTGCCTCAACTACTTGGAAGCAAAACACTTCTTACAACTAATAAGGCCATACTCTACTTTTCCTTTTTGATAAATTCTGTAATCAGACACAGTGGTTGCATGTGGCCTGAAAAGGCTCCATATAGAGGAATGTTTGAAAACAACTTAAATTGTATTTCTGTTTGCACGTACTTTCACCTGAGGCTAGCTGAAGCTTAAAAGCCAGGCCATTTGAACTGCTTAGGGCCATTTCTGTAATAAACAGAGCAGAGAAACAGAGAGCCATTAGTAATTTCCAAAGTACAGATTAAGTTGTCTTTCATGCAGATCATATTGCACTGCATAAATAAATGAGATTGACAACCTAATTTAAAATTAGATTTTTGTACTAATTTTCCCTACAATATAAGTCACAAAAATATATAGCTTTCTTATGGACAAGTTCTTTATTATTTGAGATATACTGTTACTTAAATTATCAATATCATGACCTAAAAATGTTAGGATAAAAATAGTAAGAGTGATTAATTAATGATTAATCTATATTTTTTTTGCAACAAATTCAATTTTTCATCATCAATCAGTCTCACAGAATGCAAAAACATAGGGTTCTGTCCTCAGTGACCACATTTTTTTCACCTGGAATTAAGTTGTTCTGATTCAGGCTCGAATGCATGTATTTCATTCATACACCTAATGATCTATAATCTGTCGTAATTTTAAATATACAAAAAGGTGTGAACCTGAATCATTTCTTTTAGGGAAAGCTAAGTGAAACTGTATTTCTGTTTCTTATGTTGGCTCCATTCAGTACTGCACACACTGACACTCAGAGGCCATTCATAGATTTTTGCATTATTTAACTATTCCTGCATGTGCATGCAAATCAAATTTTTTCTATTGTATAAGGCTGAACTCTCTAGCTGTCTGTACTGAAGGAGATCTGTACAGATGCCTTTCATTATCTAATCAAAATCAACAGACTAACATAGCACGTTGTCTTAAATATCAGCTTTCTACTGATGTGTGTAGTCTTCAAAGGGCAGAGTAAAAGTACCATTCTCTCAAAAGCTACAGGCAGTTTCAGAAATTCCTTCTAGGCGCAATTTTTAGAGTTTTTTGTTGTTCTAGGTGTCCTTTCTAGGACTTTTCTGTATCTGCCAAAATACAGGCTGCAATATTTCATTCTTTAATGGAGTTACGGTTTGTATGTGCTAAAACTAGTACAGGTTGTTGGTTTGGTTTTTTTTATCTGATACCTTATTCCCAAGGAGTGGTACTATTGTTAGGTATTTATATGTTGCTATGACACTTTAATGCAATTTCTCTTAGAGTTTAATATAATCACTTATTTAATGTGGATACATGATGTGAAGTGAGCCCCTTGAATACTGATGATGCTGAGAACTGCATAATACGCTTACATTTAGATGAAGTTCTGTGCTGTAAGGTTTGTACTTTTTTCCTTAAATACAGTGGATGTTGAATTTGCAATTTGCAATTGTTTTGACTGTTGTGATATCAGGCTTTTCTGAAGAATAGGCATTCTGTGGGGATCTGAGAACCTCTGAGAGCCTAACTCACGTCCATTTAGTTCAATGAATGAAATTCTATTAATTTCAAAGTTACAGAATCAACCCCCAGATAAATAGCAACACCAAAGCAAGTCTTGCAATGCTAATTCCTTGTACTTATAAATCCTGGATTTAGTTTTTATTTTAAAGAACACTAAGCCAGTTTACTCAGTACTGACAGTATTCTGTCTTCAAAACTCCTTTAAAAACAGCTCACTTGCAAATTGAGCTGAAATGAACAATGTTGCTCTTTTTTTCTTATCCCCAAACTTAACTGCAGGCCCATAACTAAAAGTGTTCACTGCAGGACTCATCCTCATATTGACTGGCAGAATGATATAGAGTGCCTCTGAGAGTAATTCTTACTAGAAGATAGTAAAAAAATGCCATTTTCAAAGTAAGAAAAGTGGGACTTCCACCTCCTGGTCATATCACAGCACACATCTTTACCATAAGGCAAACTACAAACTAAGTTAGAGAGAGCCATAAAATGCTACAGCATGATTCAAGTTCAGGAATGTCATTTAGTTTCAGCCTCAAAACTGTACCCAGTATTCCTAACCTAACTCAGAAGTATGAGGCTCTCGTTTCTAGAATGCAATCTGTATTATTTCTAATCCCCTTTTTGGGCTCTTTTCCTATCCACTCCACTATTCTATCACCATTTTATTCTTTCTTTAATGTAGCAGTTAAACTCCTGTATTTTAAGGGGGTAACACTGGCACAGAACTCATCATTCATATTTACTACCTTCTGAATGTTCTGCCTCATTCAGGTTTTTAACTCAGCTGCCTCATTTACAGTATTCTAACAAATATTTGCGAATGGCAGTGAACTATAATCACTTATAGGAATATTCTTAATTTTGAATTGTATTCACTACTGGAAATAAATTTAACAACCAATTGCTAGACTGGATTTTAGTTCTCATGCCTCACATCTCCAGTTCTCATGTCTGATGCCATGCTTAGTGTTAGGCTCTCCTGGATACCATATTACCAGATACTTTATTCTAGTTTTGAATGGAAACTTAACTGGGAATCATCACCCCGGTAGTTATTCCCCAAGAGGGAGAAAA
>VXBB01004688.1:470779-492116 GCA_013399915.1 Illadopsis cleaveri | reverse complement strand
AAAGTGTCTTGAAAGTAGGAAATTAATTTTTATGGATGAAAAATTTTAAAAAATTAAGATTTGTTTTTAGTCTGCATTGAAGTAAAACCTTGACAGCAGGAAATGCAAAGCCATTAAATTCATACAACTCTTATTCACTTAAAAATGACCCATAGCAAAGGGCATTTGGCTGGTGTGTGGGCAACAGGTCTTCCTTCTTTGTATTAATCCAGAGCAGAGATTGGAAAAAAGACCCTTTGTATCTCAGAGGACATTTCTCTTGGATTGACTGTTGAAAGGAGATCCCCCCATTCTCCCTGATGGAACTATTTCACTATGTAGAACTGCATGCCTGGCTAATGGTCAAGCAGAGTGATTGCTTGGAAAGTTACTGCAAAACTTAAATTGTGCGTTTGATTTGGTCATCACAGCTGTGAAGAAGAATCTATGATTTTCCAGGCAGGTACTCTCCCTGCTGCATTATACTGGAGCACGTGAGTGTTTATTTTTGTAACCAAGGATTCTGTTCTTCTCAAAACCCATAGGTTCTTTTGAGAATGCTGATATCATTTGATTTCTCTTTTCTTTTTTTCCTTCCCTCAGAGGAAAAAGAAATGCATATTTGGCTATGCAGTGTGCAATCAGTTTTAAGAATAGGTGTTAATCTCATCAGCGTGTGCCATTAGAGAAACATTATCACAAGTACCAGTCCATCATTTATATGAGTCATTATACATCTCGCATCGGAAATGTTAGTCTCAAGTGTCTGGTATCTTGACACTGAAGTTCTGAAAGCTATTTTATAATGAACCACAGCACACAACTGTGAAGTCAGTTCCATCATTCTTTTTTGGTCCAGAATGATTAAATTTAAATGTTCCTTTAATTCCAGCAGTAGAGACTGAAAGTTACCTACAATTGATCCCTACTGATGACCCCATAAGCTTGGTGTAAATAGCCATTATTTGTCACACTTGGCCTCTGACTAAAGGTGAAATTTTTGGCATGTCTAAAAAAAATCCCTTGAGCCATATTTTAATTATGTTCACATGGAAAGGGAAAAGTATAGACATTAAAATAAATAAATTATCAATAAATGAGAGAATCATCTTTTTAAAATCCCTAACTTTCACAAATAATTTGGAAATACAGTTTTAAAAAAGTTTTGAAAAATTCACTTGCTCATCCAGTGAATATCAATGGCATAAGTTATATTGCCAGAAAACAAAGCACATGTGTAAAACCACTTCTAAAGATGTACATATTAATATACATTTTTAGCACCCCATTCTTCAGTGACAAATAAAAATTGGTTGCGAGAATTGCATAGACAGACAGTGCCAAGGAACTAACTTTTTACAGAGCCTCCATCACATCTGGTCCAGAACAATATTTTACAAAACATGAAATTTTTACTCTCCATAACAATAAAAGAACAGCAGATCCTTCTATTTTTAATCATGAAAATAATTTTTAAAATTATTAATGCAATATATGAGAATCATTCACTGATAGCACCACTGATAGTTCAGCTTTGAAGAGTTGAGATGCCTCTTTCTCTTTCACAGACACTGGGTCTGAAAAAAAACCTGAGAGGGTTAAATCAGTTAATTTAAACAGCCTGCTTGCCCAGGTACATTTGAGTTACCGGTAAAGCAATCTTTCAGCTTCCCTCTAAAGGCAATGAGGATATATTAAGTGATTTTGAAGGCAAGAAAATCTTATCTGCTTATATTTACCTGTATATATAAAAGGTTTAGTCCTTCTAAGGATCCTAAGTCTCACTGATAACTGTATAAGAGAAGTGCCTGATGAAATGACCCTCAGTAGCCATTTGGTTAGATGTCTGCATTAGAACCCTGTGTCTGCATCCTGAAATTTCTTTTTCCACATAAGAGCAGGTTGAAGTCATGAGAAACCAGTCAGCTCCCTACTGATATTGCTATTGTTTACACAAGCCAAGGTGTCTACTATCCATGTGAGGTAATGGAGAGGGGGCCTATACATTGCCTTTGAGGACATCGGTTTCATTTTGGTTTATATTTTGTTTGTTTGTTTGTTTGTTTTCTCCTACAAAGACTCCAGACTCATTTATGAACTCATCTTAAACCTAAGAAATCAGTTTAAATAGCGAAAAAGGAAGATGAGAACTACTTATAAAGTGATGATGACCTTCAATATGGACTAGGTGACTCCTTGTCAAAAGAACTTTGTAGAGGCTGAAAATTTGTCTTCAAGGGATCATTTTTAAAGTTCACATCAGAAAAATTAAAGTTTTGTAACTACTAAATCTCTAACTCAAAGGTTCATTGTGCAGGTAAATGTTGAAAACCGGGAGAATATTTAAAAAGAAATCATTGTCTGCTTGCTCTGTCTATGACTGTCCCTAAGCATTCACTTTTTGAGAATGGATGCTAAAATGCCTTGTCATCTTTATAATACTAGCTAACACTTTTCAAAGTTTCCCTAATATCAAACTACTTTGTTTACCAACGTGGCTTTACTGAGATGAAAAATAACCCTGTGCACAAAACTTCTGTATCATTTTGATTGCAACTGTTGTATCTGTAATCCTCATGCGTCTCTAGAGCAGTCTTTTATGCTTTTCCATAGAAGTAGTAGTTTGGAAGCATACCATGATCTCCTTCTTACACTTGAAAAAAAAAAAAAAAAAAAAAATCTGTTTCTCCTTTGCCCATCCCGCTCTGCTTTTTTTGGCCTGTCTCTCTCCCGCCCCGAAGGAGCCGATGACTTTCGCATCTGCTGCTGCATCTGTTTTCCCCATCAGGTCCGAGTGCGCCGATAACTTCAGCTGGGAATGGGAACCCAGGGCTGANAAAAAATCAACCCAAACAAATATAGACAGTAAAAAAACACACTCCAGGAAATACTGGTTTTGGGAAGGCAGGATAAAGATTGAAAGGAACATGAAATTTAAAGAGATAATTCAATATGCATATAAAAACAGAATATCCCTTCTCTTTCCTATAAGTTTCCATGCTTTTCTAAAATTTACCCATAGGTTTTAGTCTAAAAAAGGCAATTTCTATTTACAGGAGTAGCTGAAGCAATTTAAATAAGTTAGGCTTAAAATAAATAAGTGAGATTTCATATATCTCACTGGAACACATGTTCAAATACATCCTTTAAAAGAGTGAGAGATTAAGAACTCACTTTAAAATTAATCCAAAATGAAGGAATTTCTCCATTTGACAGGTGTAGATTTTAAATGTTAAAGGTCTGAGCCTGCATCACTTGCATGTTTAAAGCTCCTCATGACCTCTGAGTACACTGTAACAATGATCTACTCAGTTTTTACTTGGTTACTTCAGGTTGGTTACTTGGTTACTTCCTACAGAGGATTTTGTAATTACTGCCCCATTTAAGAGAAAGCAAACAGAATCATTATCATCTTCAGTTCAAACCAAGTCCTTTCTATATGGTCTTGTCTCCTTTTCGATAGGAAACCTCTAAGTAACCAGACTAGATCTCTTGGAAGCTACTTTACATTTTGCACTGCTAATAAAGTTACACCCTTGATCTTTTCTAAATATGTCAGGCAATCTCTGCATCAAAACTACACATCCTTCTTGCTGTAATTTGAAAGCTTCATCAGATTCACAAAATCCCTGCTCTTTGTACAGAGCATTTGGAAATAGCTGCACCAAAAACCATGCTACTCAAACAGCTACCTTAAGGAACCAGGACCCATTTAATGTCATCTTTTTACAAACACCCAGTTATTAATCCTAGCAATATTAATCCTTTCTTTATATTCCTCATTCAATTCATGAGTGAATTATAGATTGAAATGAAGCAGAATTTCAAATTCATCTGATGTCTGTGTTTTTATACGTGAGCCTCTCTCTAATGCTCATTATACAATTATATATGCTTAGTTCTGAGAAACACTGCAAAAATATTTGTGATTCCCAAAGTACAGCTACGGGGAACATGTAGGAGTGCTAATGGTGTGACATGAAAGGAAAAATTACGTAAATCCATGAAGTGCTCTGTTTTACACTGCTCACACTTTGAAGTCTAGGCAGATACACAAACATGAACAAATCTAGCACTTGCTGGCAGAGTGCCAGCCAACTCCCTCACACCTAAGAGCAGTTCATGTATCAGTAATGGCTGAATCAACAAGTGACAGATTTCTTCTTACAACTAGGTGAAGGGTGGTTTCACTGCAAAGAGTACATTTACATTCACCTCATGTTCCACCACGTCTCCTAAAATCAAACTGTGCTGAACTTGGAATGGAAAAAGGAATGGCTCTATGGCCACCAGGATCTGTTTAGGGTTCTAGAAGTCCTACTCTTTGTTCTGCCTTGCTGAGGTTGAAGGCCTTTGCCTGACATCCAGAATAGTATTTTCTGAAATGAAAGAGGAGAAAACAAAAAAAACCAAACAAACTAAAAAAAAAAAAAAGTGTGGGTGCAGTGTCAGAAGCCTGTTTTTAAAAAGTGCATGAATTACACTGCACATAACAGTTAAACATGCTCTGCTCAGGGTCTCATGTAGTCTAGGGGCAGGTTAAACTACATGTCACAGGACAGGAGGAATAGATTGGTCATTCTTAGTTTTGAGGGACAAAAATGATGAAATAAGTCAGTAGATGGATCTTTAATCCAGGAGAGTTTCAATCACAAAAGAGACTGATCATTATTTACTGCTGTTGAGGACATCATGTACTCATGATGTGTATGTGTTTAACAACAAGGGCTTCTTATGTACTGATTAAAATTCGCAAATACAGATTCAGAGGTTTGCTGTACTGGTTCCAGTGTCCGCATTTGATTGAAAAGCTGTGTGACATGTGTGACATGCATTGTATAAAATGCACCAAAAAGCCCTCACAGGGAACTCTGCCACTAGGTGAAGTTGGCAACAGCTAAAGAGATAATTCAAGAGCTTGGTCCTCTGTGTTAGGCAATGTCCAACAGAGTGATGATAACTTACCTGTATAATACTGAGATGATACAGAACACTAAATATTCATGTTACTCAAAATCTAAATATTGTGGAAGTTTTTATTTTGGATGTTTTTGTACAGCTAACATTCACATCTGTGCCTGATCCTGTTTTATTTTTCGTGCTGTAATGAACCTGCTTGTTAAAGAAAATCACTCCAGATGTAGAGGTAGTTAACAAGATGTTGACCTAGTCGTGCATTTGAGACAAAGCAACACAAAGGCAGGAAAATGTTTTGCTAATCCAAACATTATCTATAACTAAGGGTTATTTTAGCTGAGGTGTCTAATATCCTGAACAGTTTGTATAATCCTATTACTTCCTTTGTAATATAGACCATTGTGTCTTCTCATTAGCCAGTACAGTTACAATAAAAGTTACAATAACACACCTGTTTAAGTGTCTGCATTCTCCTTAGCTTCTGAGTGTGCCTCTATAAAAGCATGTAGCATTGAGGGTTCATATAAGCACATTTATTGAGTAAAAGAGGAAAACATTACCAATTCACCTACACCTAGCATGATGAATTACTGATTTACAACTAATTGTACAATATAAAATAACAACAGATCTTTCACCCTGGCACAGATATTCTGTAAGAAAGAAGGTGCTTTGAGAATATTAGGCTGTATTATCTATTTCCACTAACTTTTCTCAAGGATTTTTCTTTATGAAATTTTGATACCACTCAGTTGTAAAGATTTAAGACAGCTATTCATAGATACAGAGAGCCTTACTGTGACGAGATCTCTAAGATCATCAGCAGTGAAGAGGGACCTTAAAAATGCTTCAAAGGCAGGTGAAGTTTTTCCTATTGGCAATAAAATAAATAGGCAATCATCAAGATTCCACTACCACAGCAGTTGTCAGCATTTTTAATTATTTATTTAGGACTCCAAGATTAAATTAAGAAAAAATGTCCTACATGAATTAAGGAAACTCAGGGAGCTCACGTATTTAAAGAATAGATGAAAGATTATACTTACAAATGGATGATGTAATCAATTAAAAGGCTTTGTAACACTTCCTAAACAAAATCTAGATGTGTCACAACCCAAATGAAAAAGTTTCTAGGGGACAATTTTTATTTCTTTTCCCCTTCAGCAATCTTTCCCTTCAGTGCTGCAATCCCATCTTAAATTCTGCTGGTTTTCTCTCTCCCATACCCACTATAACCTTACTCACCAACGTAGGACTCAGATGACCCTTAGCCAAAGACCTTCAACTTTGTACTACAAAAAAAATATCTCAAGGGAAAACCCTTCCCTCAGAATACTCTGGCAGACCCTTTGCAGTCCCCCATGAATGGTCTGTGTTGGAGCCCTTCAAGTGATGTTCCAGGATTTGTGTCTTTTCCAGACTCATCTCTAAATGACAAGCTTTTGGCCCTGTTTGAGACTTAGGAAGGTCCCCTCACAAATGACACAGAGAGAATAGTTTTCATGACAGAAACCTCTCAGTAGTACTAACTTGCCCTCTGCAGTCCCACATCAGCTGGGTCTCAGTCTTTTTCAACCCTAAACCTGAATCTCACCTTAGGACTCAAACTGATCACTAGCCAAGGACTCTCAGCCATGGTCCAGTTAAAAAAGTCCTTTGGGGAGAAACCTATTTTCAGTGTAACTACCTTCTTTGACACCCACAGCCCGCTGAAGGTCTAACTTTTTGTCTTTAACCAAATTCCCAGTATTAATCTTGGCCTTGGGTTTAGTCTCAGCTGAGGCCNACAGAGAGACACTGGCAACAGCCACAAGGCCCCCCAGCTAGAGCACAGTATTCAGGGGAGATGTCTTTTTGTCACCTTGCCTTGCTTTAGCAGCTTCTTGACAGCACAAATAAAACTGGAGCACACCCTAGACATTAACATGTATTTTGATTCTGCCTTTGCCAAGGACCTACAGACGTGGCCCAGACTACAACGTGGCCCAGACCAGCATCTCACAGCTTACCCCTTCCTTTGGTTCTCCCTATTCAACTGCATGTTCACATTGTGTCTCTCCTCCACATCTAGCCCAAACTGAAACTCATATTGCAAGCTGGGGCTCAGTAAAGATCTGCAGCCGTGACCCAAACCAGCAGCTTAATCCATCCCTTTAAATGATCTTTTCAATTGCTTATGGGTTCAGACAAAACTTGGACAGCTTCTGCCTTGGCAGAAAAGGAACTTTTCCTCAGAAAGATTTCCATTAACTTGCCCAAGGAAACCTAGTTTCAAATTGAGCTCAATTTAGAATGAAAAGATCTGTTCCACCATGAGGAAACTAAATCTCCCTCTGGAATGTGCCCCTAGTTAAAGGTAGGGCAAATGGATTGTTTTTTTAATGATCCAAGAATCAGTGAAACATACACATGGGTGACTGAACATTAGACACACATCTGAAAAAGCTGTATTTAATTTTGCAGTAAAAAATCTCTTTCCTCAAACAAACTGCAGAATGTCCTTTCTCCCCTTTTTCAGTGAGAAAAGTAAGAAAATTATTATTTTCCTTTTTTTTTTTTTTTTTTTTTAATGCCTAAAGACATGTTAGGAAGGATCCTGAGGACCTTCCTGTTCCTGCCTAGACTCCCCAGGGCTCCTCCCTGCCCTGACCATGGTCCAAGGCTCCATTTCAAACTGGTGCCATTAGTCACTCTTTCAGCAATGCCATACTGGTGCCAGTCTCCAGTCCCATATCTGTCTCTTCCTGAAGGGTCCTGGATGCTCTCTGAAAGCCCTCATTACTCTCTAAAAGTGTCAGGGCTGTTGATGGACGTGCTACTGGCCCTTAGCTCTGTGCCCTGTGCTCAGGCCCTGCGGGATGGTGGCTGTCAGGGTGGGCATGACCAGCCCTTGTGTCCTCCTGGCACCCAGCTCCCCAGACTGAAATGGCAGCTGGCTCTCGCTGCTTCCTGAGGATTAACTTATTTTAATTGATATATTTCCTCTGCATGTAATCCTTACAGTCCTTCACAAGCACTTTGTGTAATATTAGGCATCCTTATTTCATAGGAATTTTAGAAAGACTGTGAAGCAAGATTCAAATATTTTTTGAATGCAAGTTGTGAATTTTTTGTCATTATATAACTTTAAATAGTTAGTAAATCAGTCTATGTATGCAAGATAACCAAACCGATAAAATAAATTATGAAATTGATTACTCCTTCTTTAATGGGTTGCTAGTGTCTGCCTCACAGCTGAGTTCCACATAGTAAATATGAGAACTGGCCAAATATATAGCTGTTTGTATAACTCAAGAGAAAACATAGTATGGCTTCATTTACAACAAAGGGTGATGAAAAAAAAGATCAAAAACATCAAAGTGCAAGAAAAAAATTCAGCAGTTTAACTAATTCTGTGGTTCTGCCACAGAAACATAGTGAACCTTCTGACAAAATCGGCAGACTTGCCTACTTGCAATGATAATTGAGTCTACAAAATAATCATAATAACAGTTAATTTTAAAAAACCACCAAAACAATTAAGACAAATTTAAGTCTTTGTTCATTTAGAAAACTTGAATCTTATAAAATCTTCAAAAACCAAGAGCAAGGTAATTTCACATAAGCAATTAACATGGAAGTGTATTAGTTTGCTTGAAACTGCATGTACACACCGTATGTATGCACTCTAGCAGCAGCCTTTCCAACCACTCAGTCACTGATTTAAGAGAAGATTTGGGAAGCTAAGAGTGCTACAACCCCTCCCTGATCTTGTGCTCTGTGTTTTGTGATGCAGCTGTGGTTGATAGTACATTTTTTCAGTTAAGAGCTGTTCTTGGCCTAGGGGTTGATTTCAGAGTGAGGAACAGAGTACGTAAGTAGATGACAGACTCAAAATTGTGCAGAAAATCCATTATAAGAAGTGAAAATCAATCTCTAGAATGTTGTAGTACTATCAGGTTATTTTCCTATTCTGATAGATATTCAAGTTTGTACATCTTCATCTTTATTAGAAAGGATAGGAAAATAATCATTTTTCTTAAGTATTAAAGGTAAGATGTTGACATTTCCAAAACTTTTTCCCATTTAACATCACTAACCATGGAATATATCCAAATAAATTGGGGAAAGTCTTCAATATGTTTTTGTGTCTGAAAACAAATTCTGTTTTAAACAGAAAATAAATACAGGGAACAGAGAGAACATTTCAGTCTCAGTTCAGGCATTTCTGTGCCTGGAGCAAGGACACATTGTAGATAAATAGGCAAAAAGAAGTTCTGAGAAAGGACATTTAAATAAAATTATTTACTGTCCACAATTATAGATACAATTTTACAAATGTATTTTCTTTTCACTTCCTGAAAAACCCTTTCAGAAACCAGGTTGCAGAACAGCAATACAGGAGAAGGCAACAGCAATTTTTCATCTTGGTAGAGTCTGCATTTCCATATCATAATTTCCTGATGGTGTGACTTTTACACACATTAACAACCAACAGTTACAGTCACAGGACGGCATTAGCTGTATCATCCAACCCTTTCTTGAATTCCCTGACAAAAGGATTGCCTTATGGGCTCAGTGAAGCCACTCAAATGCTGTCAGCCGGAAGCAGGCCCTGCACAAAACTTCCTCTATCTATAGTTTATAAAAGGTTAAGGGCTGTAGATCCTTTTATAGATTAAAATAGAGGGTGAGCTCAATTTTCCAAAACCATTCTCTAAAAAACGTTTATAACTTAATCTCCACAGTAGAAAAACATCAGCAAAACCAACATTTCTTCAGAGTTTTTTTAAACATTAAATCTTTAACTCACTTTAACTGTCAAAAGTTTAAGTGGATATAGCTTCCTAAATTCACTGCAGAAACTAAGGTTCAGCTGGCAATAGATGCTGCAAAAGCTGTTTTACCCTCTTTGAAATTCTATGATGTTTTTCCTTCTTGTACCTTTCCCATAATTCTAAAATAAGACTTGTCCCACCCTGCTAGAGTAGGTGATAGGACTAACCTTATCAGATTACTTACAACTGCTAGAGAGATATTACATGGAAACCTGTGACCCACTTTACAGCAAGGGGAGAAAAACTCCAATACATTTCTTTTTTGACAAATTTTAAAATTATTTGTGAACTTTTGGATGTTGCAAATGATACTTTACACAAATGGGACCAGTCGATGTGAGTAGGGTTACTTGAGGGAACACTTTAGATAACTTTTTCAAATACATTTGGATTTTGCATTTTTTTGAGTTCTCCTAATTTTATAGACTTCAGTAACGCCTCCTGTAACACCTCCTACTGTGATATAGTGTAAAGAAATTTTAATAACAACTTTGAGGATGCAAAGCAGAGAACTAAGAATTGCTACCTTCAAAGTACTGCTAGCACATTTTGCTGTCTTCAATGAGTAGAAAATACAAGCTTATTCACTTTGCAGTCTTGAAAATTCTGAATCAAGAAATTTTGAATATTAGCCTTGAGTTCCCCAAGAATCAAAAATTTTCTTAGCTAATTGGTGAGGAAGATTATGCATGGTATGTTACATTGATGCTGGCCAACAGTCCCCTTTTGCTTTTTGCTCTGTAGGTCTCCCATAGTTTATGACATGAATTGAAAATTGGGAGAAAAATTCAAGCCCCTCTTTTGCTTTTCCTGTGATGCATCCATATTTGCATGTATGTGATAGGTGGAGGGTGATCACATTGAGACACTTGGAAAGCCTCCTGGCAGTCTTCATCTATTGACATTTCTATGTGTTAAGTGTCTTAGTAAAAAAAAAATAATAAAAGTTGTGATTTCCAAACAGTGATAGCAAATTAGGTGTTTAAACAATTATCACTTTCTACCCCAAGTACCATGACCTATCCACAAAGTTTGAGATTTCTTCGTTCTAGAAATACCAAAGCCCACAAACTACACAGCTTGATATTTATTTTGGCATGTTGCTGTAAAACATCAGCATAACCGCCTTTTGGCTGATGGGCACATTATACCAGTGTCTTTTCATGCTTCAACCATCTTCAAACATTCTAAGTTACAGTATGTAGACCTCTTAGCTGGAATTAATCCACTTTACTTTGTAAATAACATTGCTACTTCCTCCACTGTAAATTTATCCTGGCTCCTTTAATCAATAGTGTAATTCTACAGTGCAGAGTCCTACGTTCCTTTGGTTCCTTTGTGTAAGAGCCATCGTGATTTGTTCTGAAGAACAAAAAGCATAAGAAAAGGTGCAACATGCCCACAGCTCTGTGTTTACATATGAAAAGCAAAGGCAGCTGGCCAAATGCACCTACAAAATGTTTAATTTTAAGAACTCCAGTCCAAAAAAAATGATGGTATATGAAGAAATGAAGTCAGATTCTAAAAGTATGTACCTCAAAATAATTGAAATTAAATCTAACCAAAAGTGCAACCCAGAAATAATCATTGAAATGCTGGAAATATGAGATATAATGACAAATACTGAAATTTATGTGCAGTACTAAAATAATGTGCAGAAAATTGGGAGCCTTTCTTCTACCATATTTTAAGTCAATGTACTTTAGTTAGAGAATGATTTATCCTGAAATCATTAATTACTCCATAGATTAAATATTTATTAACTTAACCCTTCTACTGTGTATGTCAGTTGAGCAATCTTCTTTGAGCTACACATTTATTTTCTTCTCAACACCAATAGTATAGGCAAGGCATAACTGAGGCAGTTGTTTGTTCCATAGTCTGCTGAAAATAAAGAATAGAAAAATATATCTTTGTTTAAATTTATAACAAGCTCTAATATCAAAGGGGTATTCATTCAAGAAAAAAAAAAAGAACTTTTTTTTTTTAATAGATGGGATCAGAGAAAACTATCTGTGGAGCTTTTTTGCTGTGGTGTGAGCCAAAGTAAACACAGAACAAAGCAATACCCACTGCTGGAAAGTAAACCATGTATTTAGTGGTTCAGAGATTCAAACACATTTTGGTAATTAATATATGCAAAGTTGCCTGAAACCTTAAGTTTCCCTTTATATCCTCAGGCACTTAACCAGAGGATCTTTATTCTAGTGGATAATGGGTGGTATGTAACTAATGAGTGGTATGTAACTCAAAACTGTATTTACTTATTTCAGTGTAATGATAGGGTGGGGGAAATTTTCAGTGAAATTGCAAAAGATTTGGATATTTAAAGTATTATTCATAAGTGCTGGAGTGAATTTGATTCCCACAGCTCTTTGCCTATCAGTGTTAGGTTTTGATTACCCAAAGGGGAAAATGTTCTAATATATACAGAAGATCATCCTTACATATCCTGGCAGAGGTGAATATTTTGTATGCCATTTATAACAGTTCTCTGAACAATATTTACTATGCTACAAAAACTTTAAGCTGAAACTGATGATTTGAAAATGCTGATTTTAAAAAAACTGAAATATTTCCTGGAAACACTTTTGGTTTCATTTTGTTTTTAATAAGCCCCTAAAAATGTTCACATTTTCTACAAATGTTTCTAGTGAAAGAAAAATAGATCCCTTATGTTCTTCTTGTTTAAGCTTATTTTTGCAGTCAAAGCAAAGTAAGCTATATTTAAATATAAAACTATAGTATATGAAAATGTAGAATTTCAAAGTCTCCCAGTTTTGTTTTACAAATAATGTATACATTCTTACAACATGCCAGAAATTGCTGATAATTTGAAAAATTTTTTTAAATAGGAAAAAAACACTTGTTACCACTTCTATCTTTAAGATTTTATGCCTATTCCAAGCACCTGTATAAGTTTGGGAAATTCCTGCTCCTAAGTTATTCAGGAACCTTTAACACCTACAGTTGTTACTCTTTTGAAGTAGCCCTTCCACAATTATCCCCCAGAGGATAGGAGTTATGTATGTTCTCTTTCCCTACTGTTATTAGTGATCCATATATTAGAAAATTAGAAAAAATGAAGGTTTCTTCTTCAGTGAAGTAAAAAAAAAAATTAAAGGGAAGTCTTGACCTGTGAGATTTCTACTTTCTCTAGATGCAACCCTTCTACTTAGCCAGACTAAATCACCTACTATGGTGACTCCTTCAATGTTTTTTCATTAAACATTGTAAGTGATATATCTACCCTTTGCTTCCAAATTAGTGTGCTAATTAGAGTAGACTGAGCTTACCAAGGCAGCAAACTCACTCAGTTCTCATTAATTTTGCTAAGGACACTGAAAATTTAGGCTTTTTTTTTATTCAGGCCTATTTATAGACATATCATTGGCTAGAGTTAAACATGAAGACATAGGAAACCTGCCCAAGTGTTTATTTACAAAACCAGTAGCAGCAGATGTGGTGTTCAGAGTTGCAGGCCTAGAGAGGGGCTAAAGACACAGGAGAAGCAGAAAGGAAGGAAATTAAAAAAAAAAAAAAAATTAAAAAAAAAGGAAAATAAAGGAACATATCTCCCTTGCCCTAGTAAATAAAGCTCTCTCCTAGCTTCCAGCTTCAGAGTGGAATTTCACCGTCAGAACCTGAAGTGGTGACAAGTCAGTAAGTGAGCTCATTGCATGGGTAATAGACTGACACAGTTTTCCTTCACATTGCATTTACTGAGCAGCTCTGGCAGCAGATCTAGAGGGAGATACTTACATTGCCCTCCCAGCTGGTGGCCATCTGCCTTAGTGACAACTGCCAGATGGAGGAAAAATGCATGAAATCAGGGATCAAACACTAAATAAAAGAAAATTACTTTGAAAGCAACTTTGTCATGTTATAAATAGACTGTTTTAAAATGTCTCACATGTTTTAATTAGAAGGGGAAAAGGGAGGTAATGAGGTAGATATAAACCTGTGAGAGAAAGATAGTGCAGCAATTTGCACACTGCCTTACTCTGTTCTGAATGTGAATGACACTAATTTAGAGATACATTTTGATGTTCTTACATCAAAAAGTACCCTTTAGATGAATGTAAGAATTACCAAATAAAGTTTCTTTCCCCTCATGGTTAGGGTGGTGGGAGCACCCACAAGTGCATTCCAGCTCCTGAGAGTGCTTTTCACAAGCGACTTGCTCTGACCCTCTGCACTGATTAATCTTGCTCTGAAAGAAAACTCAGAGCAGGGATGGTGGGGACCAGCGTCACCAGACTGAAGCTTGCAATGATGAATCAGCCACTACAGCCTGGAGAAAGACCAACAAGGAAATTGATGGTTCCCTTTTGCCCCTGCACACAAGCCTAATTATGTAAAGGGTAAACAAACCCTCCTTAATTCACTAAGGGATTTAAAACAAACCAAAAAGCTGAAAGGAAAGCAAAAACAACAACAACAACCAAAAAACCCCAAATCTTTAAAACCTCAAAGAATTTGCTTTTTCGTAGATAATTCATGAATTCCTGGGAAAGTAGAGTTAAACAATTTCTCCCACACACTACCAAACAGATCATTAAAAAAAAGGATGTTGTGTGTAGCTAGGACAGTGCAAAATACAGAGGCAGAGAGATTTACTGAGTGTAGAAGTTTATTGGTACTACCGTACCACTGGCAAAAGTTATGTTAGTGAGAGCTGGAAAACTCAATGCCTCAATTATAAACGTTAACATCTTTCACCTGTTTCTATTTCTAGTAAATTTGAATGAGAATACTTTTGCTCTTACCTGACAACAAAGGGACTTGAAAAAAAGTATATTTTTCTTATTAATAAAATATAGGGGAGAGACTTATGAACAATTGCATAGCTGAAACTACTTGAGTAGAGAGTTTTGAGTAAACAGTTTTGATTTGACAAAATAATAGTCATTTGCAGAAGTCAAAGTGTTTTCTTTTCTTCCCTAGAAATTGGTTTTGAAGTGACCTATTTAGAAGACTCCGTTTATCACCTTTTCACTGTTCTTCTAGGTGTAAGTGTGCATGGTGGTCACCATTTGTCTAAGACCAAGACCGTCAATATAGAGCACTCAGAGGCCAGTGAGTAACTGAATTATTAACAGGGATGTGGCAGTATGCTGAAACAAATAGTCAGAAGTACACAGTGCTGCGAAATTCTCCCTTATGTCTCCTACACTTCCTTAGGGAAATAATAAGTGTTTTGCAAACCATGAAGAGCACCATCAGGAAGCTTTGCCTCAAGTTTGGAGACTTGTATTATCCTTTAGGCATTTTAATCTAATTCTGCCTAGTATTCCACGTAACAGCAGTGTTGTGAACTTCCTTACAGATTTACTTGATAGAATACGGTCATTGTCTGGGAAAAAAAATCAGTGGGTTTTGGGGTATTTTTTTGCTGGTGGCTTTGGGGGGTTTGGGTTTTTTTTGTGGTTGTTTGTTGTTTGTTTGTTTGTTTGTTTTTGGTGACAAACATAAAAATTAAAACCATGTTGATTATGGAAGAATTTTTGGCATGAGTACAACTTATTAGTGGAAATGAAACCGTCATCTTTTAAGGTATCAGAGAAAAAAACATGGAAATTCCTGCCAGGTCACACAGTACCAACAGACTTACACTGGTGTTCTTCAGAGGTAATACTTTGAACTCTTTAGTAACAGGAAGTGTGTATATTGCTTGCATCTTTTGGTGAACCTCAGAGTGAGTCACCAGAGCGGTGCTGATGGCACGAGAGTGATGATTAGTTCTGCTTAGAACTTGGATCAGAATTCTTGAAAAATTTGGGATATAACAGGAAGACCATGCATTGATCTTACTGAGCTCTCACCACTGCAGAATACATGCACTCTGCCCCATATAAATGCATAAGCAGAGAACTACCAGCATTTCCCTTAGCAATGCAATTATATTTTCTATGTCAAACCTTACTATTCTAATATTCTTCTTTCCTAAATATTAAGTGATTTGAAAATATATTATATAAAAATAATTTAACAGCAAACAGCTAATATGAAGAAATTGTCAGTCAGATGTTCACATACTGTTCTGGAACTGAAATAAGAATGTTTATAGGCCTCATGGTAGAATTACTCCCCTTTATTTAATGTTGTTATTGAAGGTTTTGAAGATTTATCCTAGAGATTCCTTCCAGTACCTGAAAGAAGACTACAAGACAGATAGAAACATTTTACAAGGTCATGTAATGATAGGACAAGGGGGAATAACTTCAAAATGAAGGAAGGGTGGTTGAGATTAAATGTCAGGAAGAAGTTAGTTCTTGTGAGGGTGGTGAGGCACTGGAACAGGCTGCCCAGAGAAGGTGTGGATGCCCCATCCCTGGATGTGGTCAAGACCAGGTTGGATGGGCTTTGAGCAACCTGACGTAGAAGAAGATGTCCCTGCAGGGTGATTGAAACTAGATGATCATTAAGGTTCCTCCCAACTCAAGCCATTTTATGACCCTACAGCTGTATAATTCCTTTCTGACCACCCAGGCAAGTTGCATGTATTTCAGAGTAAACAAGCAACACAGCAAAAAGATAAAGATGAAGAAACAAAAGAAGCTCTTGATGAGGGTGAACTATTTTGTGACCAGCCAAGTGTTCCATGTGCATCTCAGGCCTTAACAGTGAGGGAAAAAAGAAGAGAATACAAAATGAACACTGCAATTCAGAGACCAACATCATAGAACATTTCTATTTTTATGTATAAATAAAAAATTTTATTTTCAATGCTATTGCTAGATCACTATTTGTGTAGAAGAACAGTAAAGCATAATGTAGAAGACCAGAAGAGAATACATTCAAAAACATTGCAAAAATTATTATTGATGTATTTGTGGAAATTTATAGTTACAAATACATACATTCCCTATGTCTCTTTGAAAATAATAGGATTTTACAGATACAATTCCAATTGCGACTGTAATTTCTTGGTATCCTGTGGATTAGAAAGTGAGTTTGGTTCTAGCTGCCAAGTCATTAAAGTTCACATCTTTGGGTAATAACTGAGAACGATCTGAAAGCTGACTAAAGTTGTAGTCTTGTACCTTTCCCCCTTCTGCATCTTTCTCCCACTGTGTCCATATTGTGCAGTTAAGGAAAAAGGGTGAAACAAAGTAATGTAGAAACACAATGAGCAAGCCTGAATCATCATCAAATTCTTAGTTTTCCCCTGTAACATTCTTCTAGGCAGCACAACAATGTAAAACTTGTTGTTACTTCTCACAACACCCATTATTTTGAAATATGGAACCTACCTAAACATACATATAGATTGCAAAAATAACTTGTGGAAGGGATGTACAGAGCCTCACAACTGCCTTCATGCAGCTCAGAGCTCAAGCATACCTTTAAGTGAGCCATAATAGTGAGCAATTAGAGGCAAAAGACTGTTGAAAGGATGTTCCAATATTTTGCACATGAACTTGCAACTTTAGCATATTTCAGCTTTCCTCAACCATCTCTCTTTGACATCTTGCATTTCTAGAAAGTCTAAACTGGACAGAGTTATTGTCAGAATGTTTGAATACAAAAGAACTCCCTGTGACTCCTGAGCCACAGACCTTTGGTAGTTTGCAATTAAATGTATCCTCTCTCCACTGTTTAACTCTGCACTGGGAAAAAAAATGGCAGAGTATTTCAATTAAACAAAACAAAACAAAAAAAATTCATGATCATCTATGTCTTATTCTCCCTCTTGCCTGCTAGAAAAATCCATTTTTGACTAAAACTAGGCATAAACTAGATGAAAATGTTTTTATATATTACCTAAAGAAATTTGGAGAGAGACTTTCCCCAATTTTTGATAGATGAATGACAATTATAGGCTTTTCCCTCAATTAGATCTTATTCACTAAATGTCTGGTACAACACAAGCAACTCACAGGAATAAGCAGAACAATCTCTCCTAAATTACCAAGACTCCCTCAGCATACTTACTTGTGTTCTACAACTTCATTCTCCAGAGTCTGATTGCTGTAAAAGTCAGAGAAGTAGAGTTGATGATTGAATGCTAAAAGGGGGGACCATGTAATATCTTATTAGGCATTCTGCAGACTACTCAAGAGGGGTTTATTTCGTCTGAGAATTTCAATTAGCTGCTAAAGAAGAGAAAGCTGCTGAAGCTTCCATGAGAAAGTAGCTATAGATGCAATTTTCAGCTGGTCAACAGGTAAGAAGCAATTTTCATCCTATTATGATGTGTTCTGCAGGAGACAGATTGGACTAGTGTGGAAGAAAATGCTTTCCCAGCAATTTAGCAAAGATCCATCAGTGCCTAAAATTCAGAATTTTCTCTGAAAAACTAAAAAGTAGATCTACAGTCCAGATAATGGGGGTATGAGGAAACTTAATCAGACTTGCATTGCCTGTTCAAGTATGCAAATTAAAAAAAAAAATTAAGTATGAAATAAATCAAGTATGTACACCTTGTGTGTCGACTCTAAAGTCCAAAAAACCCCAAACCAGTGTGCTTTTGATGGTCAAGACTAGGAGATCTGTACACATATTTTGTATATATAGATATGGCAAATATCAAAGACAATATTCTGATCTATTATAAATCAGTGATGTCTTGCAAACATTTAATCCTTCATCCTGTAAAATGAAATCTAGTTTTTGTCAACAAACTTCTTCCCAATGCACTTCCATGTACACTTGATCATAGATTTTAATTTCCTGTATTCAGAGTCCACTGAAGAAAATAAGGAAACTGGTCTTTCCTTTCAATGGGAGAAAAAATATGTCCTGGAAAGCCATGTGTATTACTAGATATCCACATCAACTGAAAGATGATAGCACTGATTAACAGTGATGAGGGGCTGCTGGCTTTAACAACAATGAAGATTTGTGACTTGAGATTGCCCATTCAGCATGCAGATAATTTTTGGCATTTTATCAACTGATTTGCAAAGTATTTTTAGAGAAAAGCACCCTACAGAGTGTTCCTGCCAATTTACTTCATGGAATTTGTTTCTTCTTTACCTTGCTATTTTGTTTTTTTGCTTTTGAAAGCAGTCTATGTTGGGTTTTTTTCTGCCCTCCCTATTTAACCTACCATTGCTTGTCTTTGCAGTCTTACTCTTCATCCTGTCATTGCATCCCTTCTTGTCTCCCGAGGTAAAGCTCTCCTGACAGAGATTTTCCTTGCTGCTTTACCACTTAGAAAAGGTTCAAGCATAACTTTTAGAGATATCATAAATTTAGGTCACTTGATAGCTCCTGTGGGACTAGCCATCTATTTTTATAACGTTGAACCAAGAACAATGGAGTTAGGAAAAATAATCAGGAACTCACATCTTGCTCCTTCAACTCACAACCATTGCCCTGACTGAGCAACAATTCCTCCAGTCTGAGCCCATTTGGTGTTGCTAAGAAACAGGGAACTCCTATTATTTCAGACAATATGTGCATGGCCAGTAAAAATTAAGATCCTTCTCTGTTCTCAGATGGAGTTTGGTTGTCTTTCCACACACATCAGTTTCCAGGTAACAGAACCAACTGAAATGCTGATCTCCTGGAGCAGGGATGCTGAGTGCAGCCCAGGGACCAGACCTCACCTGTCATGACAGTTCATCCAAACTATGGCCCAGCTTTCTCATTTTGCAGATAAAAGCAAGGAGCGAAACAAAACTAAGGATGAACTTTGTAATATTCACAAGTATAATATCTGCTTCTGGGAAGGGAAATACATCCTGTTATAGGAAGGATGTATTATTACTATTACTTTTTAAGCATCCCCTTTCATCTGGCAATGTGTATGTATGCATACATGTGTAGGTGTCTGCTGATGCAATCTGAGATCACTTTGTGCCTTTCATTTTCACCTGGCTCATACATCATATGATGAGAGAATGGTTTCAGTTTCATTTTAAAGGGGTGCTCATTAGCATATAGATCTTTCTGATCAGCCTGTGCTGGGTACCTTATCATGTACTCTCACATGGGGGATGCCTGAATTTGTGTCCTATGGGGAATCCAGGCACACAATGAAGGAAGAGGCAATGAGAAGGGAGAGGACCCTAACAGAGAAAGGCCCCTAGTGTCTCCCCAAAAAGCTGGGGGTGATCCATCCAGGGGCAGTCAAGTGCTAGAAAGCAAGAGAGAGAAGTGCAACTATTGACTTCCCACTCCCACTCCACTGGCAGCTCAGTGCAAGCCAGGGAACCCTGCCTTTCACATGGTGATATCTGTCAGAGGCAGCCACAGGGAGGAACAGCCAGTTAAACTGGTTCCAAGTACCCTGAAAGGCTCCTGTAAACCAAAAATTTTCTATTTTACCACAATATGAGTGTCAGGCACTACACATCAATAAAAAATAAACTTGATAATATTTCTGTAAGAACCATGTAGTAATCTAAATGTTTATATTATGACTCTCATAGGCAGGAATTCATTTATTATTTCCATCTACATTCCAAAGTCTCACCTGCATTTTTCACTCTGTAAATATTGGATTAAATTACTTTAAAATGAAACCTCAAGTTCTAAACACATGTGTAAACTGTCCACTTACATTACTGAAGTAGAAGAGACACTATTTGAGTGGTTTAGCAGAGAAGGGTGAGTTCATTGGACAGATCTGTTCTTGAAGTTTTGCAGAGGGTTACCAGGGCCAGCTGTGTTCCAAATAAATGTGCTGACCTAACTGAACTTCCTATCAACAAAATTCTTTCAAGCTCCCATTATTTTTCCTCAACAATTAATCAACAGCTGCTGAAAAGTTATGAAAGTGCTTGTAATTTTCAGTGAAATTAATGGAAGTCCTATCTTCTGATATGTAAAAGGAGTTTTTTATTCCTAACCCTAGTGTGAAATTTCTGATTTATTTTTTAAATCAATTACCCTTCTGAACTCATGTCTCCTCTCTTTGGCAGAAAGGATCCCAGACACTTGCATGACAGGCATGAATAGCTTCCATAAATGCCTACAAATTCAGTTTCCTAAAGCAGTGAGACCTACTGTAAAAAGATGAAGGTATTTGTTAGAATTTTGACATGATGAGGTTACTCTTTTTGAATTCATGTAAATAGGTAGGTTTTCTGTTGGGATACAGTATTATTTGGCATCCTTACTATTGACAGTCAGGGAGAGAGCCATGTTTGTGTAAACACCCCTTACTCAGAGCAACGCTTTGAGTATCTCTTTTTGCTACAAGGGTATGTTGGGCAGAGCTCAGTGAGCAACACGGAGTCACCCTCACTGGGCTCCCATTGCAGTGTTGGAGGCTCAATTCTATTGCCTTTTTCTCTTCCTGTACCTATGGGAAGGTATTGTTTCATCCTTAAGGGTCAAACACCATGTACTTACGCACAAAAAGTGATACCATATCAAAGTATGCTCAAGACCCGATGGCAATATTCATTAAACCATTTTTAGAACTTTGAAGCTTTGATGGCCAGGACATTGCACCTTTTTTATGTCAGATCAAAGTGCTAGTTTTTGAGCAACTGAAGCAGGAAATAAAACATGCAGTAAGGAAATCACTGAGACACTCCACACATTAAGAATAAAACCTTCCAGAAATTCTGGTTTGGTTTTTGGAGGAAGAGCAAGTTATTCTAGAGTTTCACGTGTGAAATTAAAAAAAAAAAAAAAAAAAAAAGAAAAAAAAAAAAAAAAAAACC
>VXBB01004688.1:433037-470646 GCA_013399915.1 Illadopsis cleaveri | reverse complement strand
AAAAAAAAAAAAGAGTAATCACCTGCAAACAGTGCCACATTTGTCCAAACATTTGCAGGATCAGCCCCTGTGCCTTCTAATGCCTGAGGATTACATCATGTTCTTTTGACTTTCCTTCTGTTCAAGTAACGTAAAACACAATACATTTTTTTATGACTCAGGTCACCCTTTGTTTTCCCACGGAGCACAAAAAAAAAAAAAACATTCAACAAATTTAACTGATAAAAGATTTTTATCTTTCATGGGAAAGCACTGTTGTTTCTCTAAGTCATATGTAATGTATTAGTAATAATGGTATTCCACTTCAAACAAATTACAAACTAATGTTAGTGTTCTTAACAATGTTATACTAAATAATAACTCCCCACAGGCCAATTTGCATACAAAATGTAACATTTAAAGCCAAGTTACAATTAGCACTTTGTTATGGAAGTCTGTGGATTGCAATTTACTGAATCAAAGTTATAGTCGCTGCAAGGAATTTTAATTTATGAAAAATTACCCATTTAGAATTGCTGTCACAGTGGACCAACTTCTATTAAAATGATGGGTACCTAATAAATACATCTATTATTAATGTAATGAATGACAAAAATGAAACAAAGTAAATGTAGGATTAATGAATCTGCTGCTTTGTAAATAAGAGATGCAAGCTGACAACTCTTTCCCATTTTACTGATGATGCCACCGAGACCACTATGTGTGTGAGAGGAGAAGGGAAGAAGGAGAAATTGGGGAAAATGAAGATAAAGAGGGGAAAGAGAAAAACAAAGTAGGGGTACATAGATTAGAAAAAAAGAGAAATGCCCAGGATGTTAATGAGTTGAAAAACAGGGACAGAGTAAACTTGAAAAATCTAGCTCAGCAAAGATGAATCACACTAGTGTTTCATTTCCCTTGGGTGAATGCTGTAAATCACCTGATAATAACAACGAAAGTTCTCTATCCCCAAAATTTTATTTGAAGGGAAAAACCATTAGTTATCTGACATGAGTACTTACAAAATTACAACATGTAAATACAAGCATTCTGACACAAAAAAATTACTGTTTTTTCCATTTACTCTCCTGAATTCATGCATAAAAACTTGAGGCTTGCAGTTCATTTCAGTTAGAGAGGGTTTGGACTTCAGGAGTATCTGATGGATCTCCCACTTAAAAATAGAAGACCATAAGAGTGCCTAAAATGTCAATCTGTTTGACAAACACTGCTAAATATATTCTGTAAATACCACCTGAATTTTTTTAGGAATTTCCTTTCATTTATACATACTTGCTTTTGCACTCCCTTCACAAACATCAGGCTTTGTACTTTAGCAGGGCCCAGGTCCCAAAATACTGCAGTATATTCCCAGAGCAGGAATTTGGTTTGTCAGCCAGACCTCGGGGAGGGTCACAGGCTGCCTTCACACAGCTCACTGCAGAAGAGTCAGACTCCTTGCTTCTGTTCCCATGGCAGGGAGAGGTCTTGCCAAGCCACCCTGTGGCTCTCCACCAGCTCCAGCTCTCCACACTGCCTGCAGTGCTGCCACTGAGGATGGGAAGGAAAAGGGAGAGGCCAAATGTGCACAAATCACACAGGCTACAAGAGGCCACTTACAGGTCCAGGATATTTATATGGTAAGTACTTCCAGGGAAGATGTTTCAAAGCCCCTTGGGTAATCTGGTCTCTTCAGGCAACAGAGACATTCTCACATAATTTATGAGACAAAGCATGATGACTACACGAGTTCAACCCTTTTTTATCTGAAGAAACATCATTGGGAACTCCACATGTGACATTTTACTGAGCTAAAAATGATGTGGAAAACTATCTCCCCATGGTTATACTGTGAGAAAAAAAAGAATTTAAACTTAAGATAAATATTTTTTGAGGTTATTTACCCACCTCTAGTGAAATCTGATAGATATCATAAGCTATATCAAACAAATTTTGACATTATAAACCCAAATTAAATCATGGCTTGCCTTTGCCAGGATGTTACTTAGGCAGCACTGAGCAGCAATAGTTAATTGAAGAATGTGTAAGCAGTAGGCAACATAAATTCAGTCACATGTGAAAAACCACATATACATTTCACACACTTGGCACAAACCCATTTTGATGGAGACCAGGGTGGATGGTGCCCTCAAGATTGTGCCATATTACAAGGAGAGCTTGGAGGACCAAACTGAGCCTGGGATTAAGCAGTCACCACTCCATTGTTCTCTGTGGTTTCACCCACAGACACCAGCACAAAGCTGTGCTTTATTTCTATGAATATCTTTCTCATAAGAATTGTTTCTTTCTTTTCCTTAGACATTATATCATTATATGCTTCCACAAAACAACAATGACATATTCCCATGATCAAGATTCTTCTATCAAGACTTCAAACACTCTAATATTAGAACAAAGACCTGTAAAAATAACTGGGAGGGACATGGAAAAAATTACAAAATAGATCATATTTGTGAAATGGTGCTCTTTATTTTTAGCGTGCTTGGTTTGCTTCTTTGTAAACACTCTTCTTGCTTTATAGGGGTGTATTAATTCATATGATTCAGATTCTGCATCCAAACCAGTAGGACTTCCTGTTTGTCTTTATATATGGTGGATGTTCTCACACAACTAGAAGCTATTCTCTAGAATATTAGCACTGGGTTAAATCCTCATAGTAAATGAATCAAGGCTTCTATATTTCTATTTTTCTATTCTATTTTGGATTCTAATCCAAAACTATAGCGGTACATCCATTCAGCATGTAGATGATAAAGATAATTCACTAAAAATAAATACATTATCATATCCATTATCATAATTTTCTTCATTTTAATTCAAAGAATTGTCAGTATAGTCAAAAGTGCCTATTTTGGTAGTCAAACATAGGTACTCTGTTTCTGGGCATGATTTTGCTTTTTTGAGTTTTTCTAGTTTTGAAGACAATTTTGACAAACACCTATTCTGCACTCTCAATCTGGAATCTGACAGACAAGATGAGTTTTTTCTGGTCTTCCAGAAAACAACAGCAACGCATGTTCTGTTGGTCAAACGCTTTAGCTTCACCTGAGGAGCTGCTATTGTTCTCAATATTCTTTTGCCTTTTCATGCTTGATGTTATATTGCCATGATTTGACATCTGATGATGAACAGCTGAAGCCTATTTTCAAGCCTGTTCTACTGATACCTATTTTCAAGTAGTCACCAAGAGATTTTAAATATTTTAGTTGCAATGAGCAAAAAAATAAATAAATAGAAATAAACACCAGATCTGCAGAACTTAATAAAGGAGCTTATACTTCTATCCCATTAATTCTCTATTTCCATTTCATTTGAAATTTCTTACTTCTCTGTTCTGGTGAATGAGGTAAAATAAGGTGAAACTTTCTTTTGGAGATAAAAATATGTTTTCTCAAGTCACTATTATAACCAATCGCCAAAATGATGAGTTCATATAATCTGTCAAGAAGTTACAGTGGCAACATCCCTTTCTGATGGCTAATGCTTTATACCCAGGGGATCTTATTGAACTTATAGCACTGCATGATCTAGTATCAAATGGCCATGGCTATAAATGGTTAGCAATGTTCTCTACACTGATCAAATCAATTTTCTCCAGCTTCACCCTTGAAACCACTATGAAACTAATTGACAAAAATTTCTTGGCAATTTCTGGAAAATAAATTTGTGGTTCAGGTTCCTGCTAGAAAGACTAAAGGGCAGGGATGATTATTTTACAACCTGAGGCTACCTGGAGATTTTTGAGGGGTATTATTCAATGAACACATACTGCCCCTTTACCGAGGAATGATTGTACATTGATTCTTTTATTCTTATTCTCCAAATTCTCTCCAGCTAGGAAGATTAAAGAAAATGTATAAAGCCACATCTCAGCATTTCATCTGATGTTAATCAATGTAAGTGACTTCTACAAACCTGTGCTCACTTAAGCCAGCTGTGTATATGACAATTTTATCAAATGGAATAGCTGTGATGGAATTTAGTAAAACACATTGAAAAGAGACATTTTCACAGAGCACAAACTACATTAAAACCTCTTCAATCAAAATCGCAGAAAAGTTCATTTAACAACAGTTAATTGAGACCCCACTTCAGAGCAGTATTTATCCAGGTTTTAAATCCAAAACTAATTATTATGGTTATGTGGAAGCTAAAAGGACTATTATATTGGGGGATAGAATGGATCAAGAGCATTAATTCTAGTCAAAAGACATTCAAAGGCATATGCTAAAATCCAAATTACAAAATTGTAATATATACTCAACTGATAAAAATGGCGAACTCTTAGCTTGCTTCAAATGGTTAAACTATATCCAAACTACAACTTTCTTTGTCAATATAATTATGTTAGTAGATGCAAACTAACAGAATTTTTTGATTCCATTCTGAATCTTCATGTGATAGCAAAAGTGGAACACTGAAGACTCCTAAGGCCATGTGTTATAGTAATATATGTAAGTCATAGAGTACACTGATATTTTCTAGTTGAAAATTATGCATTCCTTCCTTTCAACAGTTTTAGTATGCATATAATTCAATTTTGTTTATTAACAAAATGGGTTTAATGGGTATATGTATACACTCAGAATATGTCAAGGGTTGGTCTTTTGCACCTGTAATTGATGGTTTCCTTCCCTTTGTTAATTTATGAAGTTTCTAAGAGACTATTTATTTTTTTTCACAGCCACAGATGTTACCTCACAAGCAGGGAATTATGTTTCATATTATAAATAGTTCAGGTGTAAAGAAAAAATTAAGGCAGAAATTTCCTGTTTATATACATTTATCTTGAGTAACTATCTTTGAAGAGAAACCTATATTTAAAAAAATGCTGCACATATAGGTAATACTGACATGTTTTATTAATTTGTTTTCAAATGTTTGACCTATACAAAAACTAATCTTTAATTTAATGTTACTTTTCTCCTCCCAATCCTATTAGATGTGTATATCTACTTTCGAGACAGATATTAACCTTTTCTGTTTAGACTAGATGTCCCTCTCACATTGTAACTTTGCACAGTGTTGATCAGACACATATGCTAAGCAAATATTTTCAGTATTTAAATGTTTTACCAAGAGTTGGTAACTGAGATATCTGATAATATCTTCCTGATAGAAGACTTCATTAACTATTTAGAAATTTTGCAGAATCACAGAATCATTGAGGCTGGAAAAGGGCTTTGAGACCATCTAGTCCAACCATTAACCAAGAACTCACAAGTCCACCACTAAACCGTTTATCCAGGTGCAACTTACACATGTCTTTTAAATAGCTCCAGGGACAATGGCTCAACTTCTTCCCTTGCCAGTTTTTTCAAATGCCTGGCAACCCCTGCCATGAAGAAATTTTTCCTAATATCCAACCTAAACCTCCCCTAGAGGAACTTGATGTCATTTCCTCCTGTGCTGTCACTTGTTACCTGGGAGAAGGGGGAAAACCCCTTCCTAGTTCTTCCTATTTTAAAAGTGATTTCACATCTAATAACCTTACACAGAGTGTCAAGAATACAAATAATATTCCAAAGAAATGAAGGATTAACTCTGAATAAAGGTCCATCCTAAGCTTAAAAATATATTGTAGCCCATTTTACAGAAATAATTTAAAAATAAAAGAAAATCCTCATGGTCCAAGAAAAGTAGAGTTTTTCTCTCTACCTTTTAAATGTTGAGAATCCCAGTTGTTTTTGAAAATTAAATTTCTAAGGACTACATAGGAAATATATATATAACTCTAATATTTGATGCCTGTAATAATGCACTGAATGGTGCAATTTCTTTGGTGATCAGAGAAAGCCCTGCTCAGGTAAAGCCTGTGCATTTTTAGCTTTGGCACTGTGAGAATCCTCTCCTCTGTTTTGGGTGCTAGGCCTCATAGGAATGAAAACAATTGTGCACATCTGAGTTTGCTGGTTTTTGTACCTGTTCCCTTGCTTGGCTCACATTGTTATGAAGCGCATTTGCCATAGCCTTTAATGAGCCACAAAGGTTCTCCCTTTCTTGCTGATATTTAGCATGAGATATTTCTCCAAATTTGTGTAATAGAACAAGTCATTAGTTACTTCAACTGTAACTGAAGCACTTCAGAAACTGTTGACTGTTTATACTGAAAAATAGCTGATGACCGTCAGTAGTCATGTATGTTAAAGATCAAGGAGGAAAAATAAGACAGCATTAAAGAGAAATTTTTAAAATGCATGAAAGTAGTGTCATTGATCCAACATGCCATTGATAAAGCTTGTCTGTGACGGCAGAGCTTCTGTGCAGAGACTGATTCCATGCCAGATTTAAGGTGGAACATGCATCGAGCAATGACGTATTTGTTAACATAGTGGTTTATCACTTTTACCTCTACCTTCTTCAGAGTTATTTTGCTTACAAAAAATACACAGATACACAGATACTCAGTAACTGTGAGTTATGTCATTATTAAGGGGTCATTAAATGAACATTTCTAAATTCTAAAGAAAACCAATTGTTTATGCATCCACACTTTGGAAAATAGAAATAACAATAACTGAAACTTTCCTGTTCTGTAAGACAGAAAAATTGTAACCCAATCTCAAAGAAGATGGTTCTTCAAAATCTTCGCTTCTCATTTATAAATATTTTTCATGCTCAGAGGTAAGTCATATGTTGCTGTATGCACTTTTTTCCAATTTGCATATGCAAACTTTTATTTGGTTTTTTTCCAAAAATATTGACACAAAGCAGAAATAATAGATCAATAAATGTTCAGAAAATTTAATGTATAAAGGAAAAATAGATTGCTGCTCACATTTCTCTCAAATCACTTTTTCACCTGTCTGTGAAACACTTCAACAGAGCCCATAATATGTCTATAGACTATTATGAGAAAAATTAATTCTCAAATACAGTCTTTAGTGTGCAGAAGCTAATAAATAATAGCATGGAAGGTGATGATGGTTGCATCAGTGTAGCAACCTAGCCTGGAGGATTTGAACCAACTGCTGGAGTAGAGTCTTAATAAAACATAGTAGTTAGCCTTGGTAAGCTACTGCCTGTCTCTCTTTTTAAATGCACTTTTAAAAATTCATGATGACCAATTTTTATGCTACGTGATGTGAAGTAGAGAGCATCAAGATGATGGTATAATATGATGTTTTCTTCTTATTTTTTTAATGGTTATAAGTGAACTAGCTGAAAGACACTGATACATATGTGGGAAGTTGTGCCTACTTAAGCCTTAAATTGTGCTTGAGATCTGACTGCAAAGCTATTGTAAAAAGAAATCACCGAGAAAAAAGAAATCACTGCAGTAAAATTTATGCATCAACTTTTTAAATCTTGTCACAAAAACAGCTGAAGAAATTGACTTTTCATAACCTCCTTCCCTAATAACTATACTTTACATCACAAAGTCTGAGCTGCTCATAAATGAGTGAATAGACAAGGTCTGCTTCAGTGGCTAACATATCATGTCCTTTGGTTCATTTTTCACAAGTTTTCTTAATAGAAGGGGTTTTCCTTTAATATAAGGTAGCAAGCCATGAAGGAAACTAGCTAAGAGGAAGAAAAACAAACAAGAACACATAAAAACTGTTGAAGGAAAATTATTTATTTACATCCTTGTAATCTAATGGGACTTTTGAAAAAATGAAAAAAGGCATTTGTTTCAGAGAAGCACTTTCAACAACTGAAGAAATTGTTCTTGAATTTTACCCCATCTCTACCTGGCAGCAAACCTGAGACGATTTCACTTTAGGAAAGCACACCACCAGCAGCTACAGATGTTTGTATTTGCCATTGGTAACTTACATTAAGCTTTCAGCTTTCTTAGATGGAGAGGACAGCAATGTAATGAAAAAAAAATCTTGATTTTTTTTTTTTGAACAAAACATTAAGTATGAATGCAGTATGATAAATGATACCAGGAACAAGGAATCTTCTGTTACTGTTGATGAGAACAGTAATTTTATGCTAAAATAAGGAAAAGTAACAAGAGCCTCATCAGTGTAATTCCTTTTTTACACTAGAATATGCAAATCTCATACTAGAAAATCCTTAAGATTTTTTTAAAGGAATTGTTTGTTATGTAAGCATAAGCAATAAATAAATTTTATCAGAAAACAGTATTATATCTGTGGGTGAAGCAGCTGAACAAAATTTATAGTTTATGGGTTGTGATATTTAAAACCAGAAAGATTAGGAAGGAATAATGTAAATTTTAAAAATGTGGCAAAATATACCCAATGAATGAAGAAAGAACAAGAACAATAAACATTTGACAGAATACCTACTAGCTGGAAGCATCATCACTGGAGCTAAATTCTTACATGATCAGCAAACTTACCAACTCACATACATAAAACCAAAATCATCTGGATTTTAATTTCAGTATCAGTATGGTTGCTACTGCTGTTCAGAGAATTTGAGGATGCCTGTCTGATAAGACTGAATCTGATCCCATGTTGGGTTAGTACAGAAGGTTTCTGTGGTCAGCTCTGTGGGAAAATAAGCAAAGGAGAGAACATCCCTGAACAAATTATATATACCATTATTATTATGTAAGATAAAGAGTCTAAAACTGTCATTCAGCAATATAAGACTTCCTCTTACCAGGGAATGACTGGCAAAAAGCAGTCTCCACAGAAGACGAAAGATTCACAGACTAAAGAAATTACCAGGGGAGTATCTTGTACAATTGAACCAAATCATATGCAAGGAAAGACATTTTACACAGCTGGCCATATATAATCATCATATTACCTTTCTTCTCTTAGTTGAAGTGCACATCTCTTTATCTCACCTTCAATAGGCACCTCTATTCAGAAAAAGGAACAAAATTTTTAAATTAGATAATGCTTGAGGACATTCTGTTAGACTTAGAAAAACAGAAAGTGATTTTATCCTGCCCAGCTCCTCCCATTCCTCAGTTTCTGAAAATTTCCTAGGTGTGACAAATTGGTTTGGAAACTGTTTTTAAAGTCCACAAATCTAAAATCAGAAAAAACCCAATATGAATGGTTAATAATTATTAATAAATTTTTGTCATTAAATAAAGAAAAATCCACTAAAAACATAATCTGAAAAGGCTGAAAAAATACCTCTGCTTTTTCACTCACCATTATCATTCCATGACAGTAGTGAAAGGTGCAACTTTTGCTGTCTCTTAGAAATATATTGTTTTCCTCCCAGAAGTCTTACAGAAACAGATCTGCATTAAACTCTGCTGAGAAAGGCAGCCTTAACAATGCCTCAGGTCTGCCAATGCCTCTGCATGCATTTCTTCAGCTTGTATTTTGAAAATGGAAATGTGCCATAAGTTCCTAGCAGTATTTGTTGGGTTCAGAGACATTTGCTGGCCACTTATTCATGGCTACAGTTTTTGTTTTTTTCTAATATTTCTCCACCATGCTTTCTGATGTGCTTTTCTTTCAACAATGAATACCTATGAAAATCAGCAGATATTCAGTGTAATACTAATTAAGCCATTAAGCAGATACCAACATAAGAATAAGTTTCATTGAAAAATGTAAAAGACCACATAAGCCTTGTTCTGGCATTGTTCCTGGTACCTGCCACTCAGTCACCTTCAGTAAATTATAAATGAACAGGTAGAGAATGATTAATGCCAGAAACCCATTGAAAGCTTCCAAAGAATGTGGGGCAGAGGAAGTCATTTTGCAACACAGCTGCAACCATGCTGGCCTGTTTCTGAATTTCTGAATTTCTTTTGGAGGAATGTTTCTGAATTCTGAATTTAAGGCCCTAATGACTTGTTTCTGAAAAAGAAAGTTTCTTGAAACATATGGAACTTCAAAATAAGCTGTTGTAAACATTTCATGTGGGACCTCAGTTGGTCAAGTTTCGTTACTGAACTTGGCAGCAAATAGCAAGATATCCACTTTCTCTAGACAAGATACAAATGTTGCATGAGTTGAGATAGAATGTATAAACTTAAGGTTGTGAACCTTACAGAACTTTTTTTCTCTCTACCGGCAATAGCTGGAGATATGAAGCTCCAGGCAAGGATTTATCTCATCGTGAGAAAAGCCTCTAATGCAGGTCATCTGAACCCCTTCCAGTAGGTATATATTATTTTTTCTACTGACATAAACACAAAATTTATGACTAACCCATATTTTGGTGTTTGCCTTCTTCAGTTATGAGGACATAAATCCATGTTATATTTTCAGATGTCCTCATTTTCAGATAGTCTGGAAAGCAAGTTGGAAACTGTTACTTATAAATGCAATCGATTGTCTAAGTAAAGTGATAAGAATCTGTTCATATCCATTTAAAAGAAATGTAATGTTTTATTTTTATATGTATTTTAATATTTCATTATTTAAAAAAAAATAAAAGATGGAAGAAAGGATGAAGAATTCCCAGGTTTTTCCTCCTCTGTGTAGCTGTGTATGTGTCTGACAGAATAGTGTAGATACTGGCTTTTAAAACTGAAAAACATTCAAAATGTGGCATATTATAATAGCTCTCAAAAGTCACACTGCCTACTTTGCAGATTATCCAGTCTGATATTTTCTTATTGTTAGAATTTTACTGGAATCCAAATAGATGTTTAAAAAGTTAAAAGTAAATTAATGTTGGACTTCACAAGTTATTTGCAATTATGATGTTTATCTCATAACAGCATAAATAATTTTATTTTATTTTTATACACCTTTGATTCTAAATATTAGCACAGAAGTATAAAACACCAAAATGTTACATTAGTGTAGTTATAGATCCAAATTACTGGGTAACACAGTGGGCCAAGAGAGTCTGTATAATTTTGCATATAATATTTCTTGAATTCTACATGTGCACATCATTGTTCTAAACAATAATTGAAAACATAAATTTATAATATGTTTAAAATTTGGATGGTAACACACAATATAAGGAAGGCTCAGGACTCTCTTGGTTTTGGTTTTTTTCAGTGGTTGAAGTGCTAAATTATTTGGTTTACTCTTCTCTTAGACAATTCAGTATACATACAGTAGATCAATAATATGCACAGGAAAGAGAGTATCCAGTATAGGGAGGCAAGTTTTCATCTTATCTTTACTTAATATTAAGGTAATTTAACCTATTAAAACAATACCTTTATTGTAGTGACACTTTGAATGGAAGGAGACCAAATGACTAATCTTGTAATTTTCATTTTTCTGGTTAGTGCATGTGGTCTGTATGGATTATGATTGACAGTAGATTCAATGTTGTTTTCAAAATGTTTTCCCAAGGTGTTAGTGATGAGTCACACAGAGCTGCTGAATGTCTACACTATCTCTCATCTAGTATAAGCTGCTAAAGACTTTTGCAGAGCAGACTAAAAGAAAGGCCCTTGTGTCCCAAATGCTTCTTTGAAGTGAACAGCTACTGCTCATGTATTTCAGTATCTGGGAGGAGTGATCTGAAGGAGTGCAGATCACCGCAGCATCCAGTCTTTCCCAGCAAGGGCAGCTTATGCTTCTCACTGTCAGATGAGATCAAAAGGGAACAGATGCACAATAGTTACATCATTAGTAATTACACTTTCATACTTTTCTTTTTTTTCAGAGGCTTCTTGAAATAAAGCAGGAACATTCCCCTTTGCCATCCATACATTTGAGAAAATAAAAGTGGATCAAAAGATATTAAGAAGTCACGGAGTTTTTGCTGGGAAATGACCAAGTACCTACTTTCCATGCTGCGGATGGGCCATACACTATTCACAGGAGTGGTGTCTCCTCAGAATAAAAGGAATGCTATAGATAGGAGTACCTGGCTCTCCCATCCTTCTTCCAAATATAGAAAATTTTCATTAGACAGGAGATTTAGATTAACACTAGACCCGTCAGTCAGCCTGTGAACGGGCTGATGCCTGATGTCTTTGGAGCAGAAAGTTGAGCTGCCCCTTTGTATCAGATAAATCCTTGGAAATTATTTGCCAAGCTGAGCTGTCTATCAGCTGATCAACCAATTAAGCAACGAATCCTTATTATTTTAAGTGAAGGGGGCAAGTGTGTCAGCTGTGGAGCAGGTTGGGTGGTCTGAGGACAGTAACAGCTCTGTGAGAGGTGGGCAGGGCAAGCAGAAGCACAGCAGCCAGGTAAATTAATGGGGCTTGGGAAGCACTGGAGTGTGAAGATGTCGCAAACAGAGAAAAAACAGTTATTTATACTGTATCAAAGGAATGCAGATCATGAAGGAGATTTGCCTCTAATTTCACCACTCAAAATAGAGCTCTGCTCTCTAATGGCCATCTAGTGATATAGCTAGACCTAACAACATGGACCTCATGTAGTTCATCATATAACCTAAAATAAAGGAAAAAAGTATGCTTTAGGCTCCTCTACTTCCATCTGGAACATAAGACACCTTGGTCCCTTCCTGCCTAAATACCTATTCCCAAGATCTTCAGGATTGCAGTGTGAAGCTGGACTTCCCTGAAGATGCTGTGCCACCTGCCTTGAATGGCAATTAGAAGTGTATTAATAATGTTTGGGTTGCAGCTCTTAAGCGTCTGAAAGAGTTATTAATGGCTGTGTCCACTCACACTCTGCATGCAGCAGTTCAAGCTTGTTGCACTTCATCACACACTTTGTTATCTTATTAGCCCTCTTTTTCATGCTGTGAATAGAGCACTGGAAGTATATTCATAGCTAGGGAAACTTTCCTTCCTTTCTTTTTACTTTCTATGTCACCTCTCATATTGGATCTGTGGTATTCTTGGTGCTGCTTAGATAAGAAGAAAAAAAACATGACTATAAGGGAGCTCCTTTCTTTAATTATTTTGCCAGTGGCACAATTCCTGACTGAAAAATACAGAGAACTGCTCATAGTATGAGGAACATTGGATTTCCTTCCTTTGAATCTCCAGGGACTTAATAACACTTGTCATTCTCTTCTTTCTCCCTTTTCACATAGAATTCTCCCCAACCACAGGCTTCGTCTGTCTCCTTCATGAATTCTTCAGTGGAAGTCCCACACATGGCCACTGTAAGGATGAGGTAAAACACTGACAAATAATTGTACAAGTACTGGAGCCCTCTGGCCCAAGAGGCTGCAGGTCGTTTCAGCACTAAGTGTAAGTTATCAGGGTGTATGAGGAGAGAGAGGGAGATTCATGGAAGAGAAGGGGAAAAGACATCAAGCCAGCAAAAGTGCCCAAAATGTCTCCCTACCATTCTGGTGTGGATACAAGCTTTCCTTTTTTTTTTTTTTTTTTTTTTTTTTTTTCCCTAACTGCTATTTCCCAGGCCCTAAAGAGTGAAGTGTATATATGTTATTATGAAATACTTAAATATATACCTATGAGATATATACACACACATGCAGTTACTATGGATATATGTAGCTACTGGTTCTCTTGAATTATTCTTATCACTTTCCTTTTTTCCCCTTCAGCTTTTCCCTCAAATGAATTGTAAGCAGAAGACCTAGGGAAGAGAATTATTTTAAATCAATGAACAAGTAGAGTGGCACTTTGAGCTTTCCTATGTCTGCTACAATGAGTTATTCCAAATCTTCTAGGGGTTTATAAGTTACTGAAAACATATAAGCAGTAGCTGGTATGTGATCTATGCAGTTTGGAGCAGAAAAGTCTAGATTTGGGCTGATAAGGATTTCCTTTCCCAGGAAAATTCAAAACTCGGCAAGGGTGGAAGTGTGTTTGTTTGTTTTCTCTTTAATGTTTTGATGAACTCAAGACCTATCAATTTGACTTCTTTTTTTGGTTTATTTATCATATATGAAAATAATTAAAAGAAAACACTCTAATCCCCAAAGACCCTTATGTTTGTGTTACTTACAGTCAAATCTTAACTCTGTAAATTTGAAAACAGAATGGATCTGGACCATCTATTTCAAAAGGGGGGTGAGGGGGTGGGAGAAAACCTTTATTTCTTCTCTATTTAAAGAGGAAATGGGTGTTACTTTCAAGGTGTAACTGGACAGAAAGTGCTTCCACCTTATCAAAAGATTTCTTAACAAAAGTTTTTGTTTGATTGGTTGTTTTTTTCTATCAAAGCTGCTGCATTTCCATTAAAAATTCTGTTTCTAATAAACTATCAGCTCTGCAATGAGAGAGAGAAAAGAAGGAAACTTCCAGCTGGTGAGATCCTAGGAGAAAAAAAATCAAAAATTTGAATGAGCATCTCAATATTTTAACTGAGCTGTTAAAAGCCTTTTGAGACATGCTTACTAGTAAGTAAAACTGACACTAGTTAAAAGAAAAAATAAATAAAAAATTATTAAGAAAAACACAACTGGATTGTCCTAAGGTATTTTCCTCTCTAAATTAAATGTTATTTTATCTGTGCCTTGCATTAATTTTTGTAGCAAATGAGAACACTTTCCAGAAAATATATGTCGAAACCAGCAATATTGTAAGAAATCCCCCAAAGATTTACATTCAAGATACATTATGATTCACATAATCAATAACAAAAATAAAACTTATGCTGACACTGGCATTTTATGATTCAATTCATAACCACATTTCCTTTTCTTGCTTAAGCTTTTGAGCTCCTTGTCTTTGTGATACATAGACATGCAAGAATGGAATAAAGGGTCATGTGACGAAAAAATAGGCTATGTGGCATAAGCAGAGCTTAAAAAAATTTTCAGATTTGATTGCTAGATGTTAGGGGTTTATATTCAAGATCCAATTTTTGAACTGTTAAGCACCTGCAATTTGCCACTGGCCTCATTTTTAGAGTTTAAATAATTTTTATTGACATGCTTAAATATGGGTTTAGAAATAAGAGTTTTAAGAAAATACTACTGTTTACTTGTTTCTACCTTCTTCATTTCCTCTTTTTCTTCCTTTCTTCTTTTTCTGAACACACACACACATAAATGTATTTAAAATTACATACAAGGTTTTGAAAGCTAAATAACAGTTCCAGTACAACCCAGCACTTTGTCCAATACTGTGAATTTCATCTAGGGTGGATAATATCATTAGGATGCAATTTAAATTGGCAAAGGATAGAGCAACTATTACACTAGATGGACGACAGAATAAAGTTTAATTAACACTGATATTAATTCCTAACACTGTTTTTTTCCTATCTATCCTACCTAAGGAATGATGAAGTTTTTAATGACGCCAAGTTGTTCACTTTCCAAATGATGCAGAGGAAGTCACAGGTAATCAGCAAGAGAAAATTTCTCAATAAACATAATGCAGTCTTTTAACTAAAGTTTGCAAGACAGATGTCATTTTTAGCCTGCTGTCTGCACAAGAGCAACACCCCAGAATAAAAACCAGAGCGAGAGTCTAGTTCCTTTTCAGTACCTCCTGTTTAAAGTGTATTACTGATAGATTGTAGATAAGAATGGTTATAAAGATAAGAAAAGCAAAAGAGTGAGGTTTGGTTTACGGATTAAAGCTGCAAGAAAAAATTGTGCCTTGGACATAATATGTAACCAAAGCTTGCTTATGTTCCCCTTCCCTTCACTGAAAGGAAGCCTTTCAGGAAAGTCCAAGCATTTTCTTCTGAACACTTACCTAATTTAATTCAGTAGAAAAACTCCAATTAACCTCAGGGCAACACAATCTGACCTTTTGTCTGGCCACTATGCTGAGCTTGTTTGTTTATTAATCTGGCAAATTTAAGATATTTCTGGATCCATTATATTAAGGTAATTGTAATACTCACTTTTATTAGAAAAAGGCAATTATACCTTATTTGATGGATGTCACCATCCTTTCAGGCATTAGTAAGGAAGATTAAGCTGCTTCCTGTACAGCTATTTGCATGTCTACCTGACCACGGCACTTCTATTGTGTGCATATCACACTTCTTAAGCTATTCATCACTTTTTCCGAGTACAAAATTATTTAAAATGCATCTATCAGTATCAATAAATGAAAGGAAGCAGATGTTTGATATGTCTCTCATTGCACTGACAGACACACACAGTGCTAACACCCCTACTGTGCTCTCCAAGAGCTCAGCTTTTGGGTGTCTATAAACACAGTTTGATGGAAGGCCATACAAAAGAGTGGCATGGCCTTTGGCCTTTTTATGACGTGGTGGCTTTAGAAGGCTTTGTCTGAGCTAAACCATTGTACGACAGTCTCTTGAGTTAACTGGCACAAGCCTAATTTCCCTGACATCAATACAGATTTCAGATAAATCTTTTCCAGTTAGGTTAAATGAAATAGTATATTATTAAGGAAAGAGTCTTGGGGTTTTTTTAGTGCTTTTGTTTTTCTTTCTTTTTTGTTTGTTGGTTTGGTTTGAGTTTGGGGTGTTTTTTTACATCTAGAGTAATCAAAACAAACTCTCTCAAACAGAATGTGCCATTAATTAGAGACTGCTAGACATTGATTTGGAAATTCTCTCTATAGACAGATATACTTAGGAAGACTTGCTTCAAAATAATAATTCCTAAGAATATATTTTTTAAATGTATGTTCTGAGAAAAAGGTATTTTCTAAATACTGCCTTCATAATAATTTCTGAATTATAGTAGCACTCTCTTTTTTCTTTTTCTCATCCCTACTTAGAAAATAAACTCAACCATGCTGTGTCAGGCCAAGGATCATCCAACTCAGTATGCTTTCTCTAGCAATAGCTGTAAGTAAATACCTAAGGTGAAATGCAAACAAAACAAGCATACATGGTACTTCCAGAATTCTCTCAGCCTACAAACATTTCCATTTCTGTGGATTTGCTGAACTGCCTCTGGTTGCCACATAATTAGTAACTTTAAATGACATTATCTTCCTCAGACTTTTTCTTCTCAAGTCTATACAAGCTTTTAATTTCAATGACATCATCTGACGAAAAAATTCACAAGTCTTCTGGGTTTTTTTCTTCTTTTTGAGTTCAGATACTGCTACCTTCATCGAAAGTTAATTCTTCTTTTTTGAAAGAGTGAAAGAAATAATCTATCTTCTCCTTAATACTCACCATTTTGTAGAATTATTTTGTATCTCCTCAAAATCAGTTATTTTCTGGGCTTGATAACTACGAGTTTGTTTGCTCATTTCTCATACAAAAGCTAGTCTATATGGTAGGTAACTCTTCCTTGTCTTTTAAAATTTCCCTCCAACTGTTTTCTGTAACTCTTCCTGTTCAACTCACCTCCTCCTACAATGACTCACATCTCCATAACACCTCTTTTTACAGTTTCACCCCATGTTTCCTCAGCTACCATTCTAAATACAGCATGCATTTCCCTGCTCTAGTTTTTGTTCACCTCTTTTTTTTTTTTTTCACAAGGACTCCCACTTTTCAGATTTTCTTCCATTACACTGCTGCCACACCCCTTCATCACATACTCATCTCACACTCCTACAAGCTGCCAGTACATTGCTTCCTACCTACTGCTCTTAGCATTTCTCCACTGTCTGGAAAGGGAGGGGTAGGGAATTGAAAGCTCTGTGAAACTGAGAAAGTTCTTGGTTGGAGCTGTAGGATCTGGAATGGCTGATATTTCTCTCTGCCATAAACTTGAAAAGGGTGCAGCAAGGGTAAAAGCACAGATAGTGGGATTAATTTCACCAAACATTGGGCTTCTATCCAGATATCTACCATGCAGAAGTAGTTATCTGGACTTACTGTTTATAATCACTGCAAAGAAAACATAGATAGTCTACTTAAAATCTGTCTTGCAGACAGTTGTCTGTAAGATTTTCTCCACAGTGTATTGAAGGAAGGAGACCCTAATTTCCCCTACTTTCTCTATCACATCAACAAAATTTAAAGGTGCTACAATGGACAAAATTAAAACATTTTCTTACCTTCGTCAAGTGGTTTCTGCACCTAGGAAATAGGTCATGGTTCAGTGTCTGTGTCTCCTTGCTGGGCTGTACATGTGCCGTACGAGTCCAGTCTATGACATGTCATTTCTACCTTCTCCCACGCCCACGGTGGAAGTTATCACTTACTTATTAGAAACAGCAGAACCAACCAAAGAAAGCTATGAGGTTTTCCAGCTGAGGAAGTAGGGAACATGCACAGAAAATATCACAATTATTTACCACAAGAGCAAAATTTTCTTTGTTTTCCAGTGACCACTTTTCTCTTTGCTTCTATGATATCTCATCATTAATTAATCACCACTGAAATTCCCAGTTATTTTTTCCCAGATGGCACACAAGGTAATATTAAGGACTTTCCAAAGAATTATACTGAAATTTACTGAAATTATATTGTTGGGCTATTTTTCTTTTTTTTTTTTTTTCTCATTATGGTATTAGCAGATTGGTTTTGGACTTTGAGAGTTCAGAATCCTTTAAATAGGTAGTAAAAATGGGTAGAATAAGAGAGATAATTCTCTAGGGAGGCTGAAATGACCTTTTTTCTTCTACAGCATTAGCACAATTAATAGGTAATTCTGATATTTCTTTCTACTAAAGGAAATGAAGCAGTGGTTAAAGTAGAACAGAGAAAGTGATTCTCCAGTTCAAATGCTGCTATTATGTATTTCTGTACTTAAAATTCATTATCCTTTCTTGCTAAAATGTTATTGCTTCATTAACAGAAAAATCTGGAAGTGTACAAGTAATGTTTGCTTTTGAAATATGCGTGTTCAAAACCAATTGCAATTAACTGGAACAAGCAATATGTCCAGTTATGATTATTGCTGAATATCTAGCTAATATTTTGTACACTGTTACAAATAATTCATCAGACTTACTAATTTCATGAATTTAAATTCATATTTTAGAGGAATTTGACTATGTGGTAATGGTGTTAGAGCAGCTATGTGGATCTTACAGATGAAGGTTTCTGTATGCCCAAAGCTGTTTTGTGTTTTTAAACAGTATCAGTTGATCAATTGAAAAATATTCTTTTTCTCCTAAAGCCTTCTTTTTATGACTGTCCATAATATGCTGATTTCAGAAAAAGATTTTGGCACACACCAGCTAAATTCGCAGTAACATAATATCAAGGGGGTACATGATCTACCTGAGAGAAATGTGTATGGCTGAGCTATAAAGCCAGAATTTTTCCCTTCAGCTACAGATGTCTAAAATTCTGCAGAAATCATTTTCTAGAAGAAGAGTGTGTTCATTATAGCTGTTACATTGAATATATTCTACTTCTCTGAATAAAAAACACCTCTCCCCTCCCGCCCCCCCCAAAAAAAAAACAAAACAACACAACACCTTCTTCGAAAGCAGTGTCCAGATTGTGGAAACATCCACAGCTATGAATGGCTTCTACTCAGTAGTCACTGACAGCCCTACTGAGATGCTGGAAGGAAAGCTGTATCTTTTTTCCTGTGCTCACATCAAGATACAAGTGAGATACTACTGTGTGTGGGAATGAAGGTGGAGAGAAAGAAAACAGAAATGTCAGTGAAGAGATAAGGTGGAAAACCCCCGCTGAGAAGCATGCCATTACAAACAAATGGAGGCAGACTGTGAAAAAAAAAAGTAACAGAAGAGCATACACCCTGCATTGTTTGGTGGAACTGCATTTCAGAAAGTCACAAAGCTATAACTGCTTTCTCACCTAACAAAAGCTACTTTTGAAAAACTAAGTGACTTACTTTCTCTGACCTCTCTTCTCTGCACAAAATACTACCATAAGTCAATAGCTATTAAACCGAAGCTGGCAGGTAACAAAAAATTCAGCCCACAACCAGTTGAAATGAATTCATAAAACCAAGGTTATCACACCTCATTACTACTGAAATTTTAATATTAATCTCCATATTTCTTTCTCCTTGTATTTTTCTGTTGTACTATGTGAATTTTATGCTCCTCAGCCAAGAACTGGATTTTTAAAAATCTAAATCACTAAGAATATTTTGGCTATGTCAAACAGTTGTTTCTAAATGTGTGACCCTGAACCTATCAATAATACATTGTCTATAATGCAAAAGTCTTAAGGACTTGCAGTGCAGAAATTCCACAGATCCACGCTGAATATTCATGAATTTAAGCAAATTGTCTTAGTACCTGTCATAGTCACTGGAGGCAAACAGAAGTCTCTAATGTACTGATCATTTGACCTGCTTAGAGATGTATACAAGGATGAGATTATTTGTACTGTAGAAGGACTGCATTTAATTAAAGGAAACCTAACCAATTAGCCTTGCATGTAGACAAAAATAATGTGGTATAAACCCTACATTTTATGCTTTGTCATGCAAGAAAAATACAAATACACTGCAGCCTCATTTGACAGAGAGCAGGCAACAGCATTAAGGGGCAGCCAGGAATATTCCTTTTGCTGGAGCTGCTTTGAAGGCAGTGCCACACCTCCCAGCCACAGATAATCAGGTCTGCATAAGCACATGCTGAAGAGAGTCACACACAAGAGACCCACTTGCCCCTAGCCATGTAGAAATTGTCTTAACCATCAGTCCAACCTAAACTTTTTGGATGGTATATAAACTTAGAACAAAATTGATGTCAATTTAAGTCAATTAGAATATTTCTCTTAAATTCACTCTTGTGACAGATTTGTATTCCATTCTCTTGTTTTTTTTCTTGCACTTCTTTCATACCTTTCACTGATTGATGCTTCACTACTTTCATTATACCGATGTTCGGAGGTTGGCGACAATAAGAATGAACTCTCACTATCACAATGAGAAATATATGTCAGTAAAGTATAGCAGTTAATTGCTGTTTGAAATCTCAGACATCTGTTTTCTTACAATTGTTTTACAATATCATATGGGAACAAAAACCACTGGATGGAAATTACTTATCCAAAATGGCAGGTAAAGTTGCAGAATAGGGAGGTATGTAAAATACTTGTATTTTAAATGGAGATAAGTCACTGTCATGGAATCAGACGGAAAAAAAACCTTTTAGGATCAAATCCTGGCATTGGCTGTGCATTCATGACCCCATGAACCCACACAGGTTGCACGGTGGGAGCATCATCTGAGATCCTGCAATGCTCTATACACCAGTTTTACATGCACAAAAAAATAACCAAACCAAACCATTTGCAACGTTCCATAGCTATGAAACATTTTTAAGACAAAAGAGTTTGAAAAGATAAGACTTCAGAGATGTGCAAATACCAGCAATAAATTGCTGCAAAATCTATTGTTAGATTAAACATGGATTAAGAATAGCTTCCATTCTCTTAACAGCATCTGAATCATTTGATGTTGGATAGATTCAAACAGCTTTCAATTTAAATGAAGCCTTTACAAGGTATGTCAAAGCTTCTTACTGTCCTTAGTAATTTTCCCGAATAAATAACTGTAAATGTAACCTACCAGTACCTATTATAAGCTTTATTTATGTCATTGAATCATAGAGGAAAATATAGGCAGCAGAAATCCAGAATGGAGTATCTCTTAAATGTATCTGGTGGAACCACTTTTCAAGAAAAAGGAGGAATATATACTTCTAAATATACATTTAAGCAAGGCAATAAGTCCGACAATTTCTACTTTTTATTAAATGAAGCAATCCTAGAAGTGTAGTTCTGATTTTCAGTATCCTTTAGCTTGATCCTTTGCAATAGATATATGTTAAAGCATATGTAAGTGCATACGTGTCTTTAAAACTTGTCTATGCAAAATTTAAAAGCACTGTGTTTCAGGTATGTATAATGGTTATCTAAATTTTTCTACTCTCACTTCACATACAAGGCAGACCCAGTTAGAATTCTCACTGTTGGGCTTCAAATAACAAAGTCTGTTTAGAATAATGATAATATTCAATAGTTATGTATATATGTCAATATATATTCACCCCTTTTGAGAACTTGGTGTATGGGCTAAATAAGGAAGAATACTCATGGGGGAAGGGGAAGGGGAACCCAAAGTGGTTGGTTTACAAAAGTGGTTAGTTTGCTTTGGAAGCTAGAGACTGTTTTCTCATAAACCTGGAGTGACAGTAAGTCACTACATACTCATGACTTTGTAAGATGGCAAGCACGCTGCCAGAGCCTGCACTTGATACACAGCAGTAGCAATTAATATTCTCACTCTGAAGAGCCATACTAGAATTTTTCATTAAAAATAAGAAGGAAAAAATAGCAGCTGAACAGACTTACCTCTCTGTGTCTCAATTGTAAAAGTGAGGATTAAGATGAATGAAATTAAATTGAATTTTAACTGATGTAAATGGCAACAAAATTTTATGTACTAGTAAAATCTTGTCTATTTTTGGATTCCCTAATTTGTTTGAAGGTTTACTACTTACTGAATGAAGTTGATTTATGTTGGGCTAAGTGAACCTTGAATGACTCTTCACAGGTTAGAATCTCACCCTGTATATGCAGATGACCCTGTCTGTGCTAGAATCACAGAAGGGAAAAAGTACATCTGAAAGCATTAGCTACATGCAGTCCAGCAGTCAGGAAATGGAACTGAAGGGCCAGAAAGAGTTTGTTAGGAGCAATATGCCAATAGCTAGTTAATAGAAGCATACAGTAAATTTTAGCTTTTATTTAAGGAAAAAAAAAAAAAAAAAGGAAAGGAAAAATAGAAAATATTACTTTTTGGGTATATAAAAACAAACACCAGAAATGTCCTGAATTTAGACTACTTCTATGAAAAAAAGTGCAGCCCTACAGTAGTTACTCTTTACTCCTCTGCTTATTGAAAGGCCCAGTTCTCTGACAGGGAAGGAGAAAGCAGGCAATCATTTCTTGCACAGATGGAAAGAAGTATGGGACATAGAATGATATTACTTTTCTTGTTTATCTCGTATCTAATCTGAGACTTCTCTTTCAGCTCCCTCAGTGGAAGAAGACAAATCAGCCTCTGAAAAGGTCTATATCTTCCCATTTACTGTATAAGGTACCTCTTCAGTTAGCTCAGATTTGACACATAGACATTTCAGAAGAAGATTTGGTTGATCTGTAGGTTGACCTGTTGGTCTTTGCTTTCCACAGTCAGCTGGGTATTCGAGCTGTTAACATAAAAATTGGCATCATATGCCAGAGCCTCGGGGAAAAGGGAGTGGTAATGGGAGCAGTTCACAGTGAGAAAGATATATGGGAACTGGCAGAGAGAACTAGAATTATTTTTAAAAAAGACACAGCAGGAGCGGAGCAAAAAGAAACTTTTAGAAAAGCAGATTGTTTAGTGTGTTAGAAATAGATAAGGCTGCAGTGAGGAGGCAAAGCTGTGCATAAAGTCTTCCCTCAGCACATCAAGTGTGTACTGAGAAATGGTAATATGCAAAAGGTACGTTCCTCAGCTTTCTAGTAAGAAGTTCCATATGGTAATTTTTTTTTTTCATTATTTTGACTACTTCCTGGGTCCCTGGGTTATATTCTGACTGCAAGTTCAAGAGCTGGAGGGAGATCCCTCTCTGTAAAGCCTCTGAAGCCATTGACTAAAGACATCAGAAATTGCCTTGCAACATCATAGGAATATTGTCAGGTCATAAGGAAAGGAATTATGTTCAATAATGAAAATGGAATCTATTTCCCTGTGGATTTTTAACAACTCTTTTCAGATACTTCTTCCTTTAACTTGTAAATTTACTTTCATGCAAGAAACTCAGTGGATACCAAATATTTTATGTGAATGTCCCAAATAAGGAAGAGGGGACAAATATGGCATAAATGAAATTTTCTCAAATCATTAGTAACAGAGAAGCAAGCCTTTAGGCTTTATCCTCCTCTGTCAGAAATAATCCAACTTTCACTTCAGAGAAATAATCCTCTGTGCTCCGAGAGGATTTCTAGAAAAGCCAGAATCAGCTATACCAATCATGATAGGATATCATATGCATACAACAGTAGACTGTGAGCTGTAGTTCAGCCGTAGCATAACAGCAACCAGAACCACATAAAATTTAAATCAAATCCAGGGCAGAATTAAATTGTGCCCTATCCTTTTCCCATTTCCCTTGCAGCTACGTTTTTTTACCATACAGAAGTACAAGAGCTATTGAATTCTCCAAAGAACCTCTCAAGCTTGAGGCAGAAATCCACAAAGATCTTCCTCCTGCCCTCCCTACTTTCTAAATGTTCTGGTAGAATACCTTGACACGGGCTACTCTTGAATCACTATGTGAAACTAAAATACTGGCACATGATACTTCAGATTTTCTGATGTCATGTTTATTGACTTCAGAGAAGGACCATTAACAAAAGATGAGTTCTAGGAAAACTGAAACTGTTTCTAAACAAAACATTTTAAAAAGAAAAGATCATGGACACAATTCACAGTGGTGCTACGGATTGTGGTGATAGTGCTGACAGCAATGATTTAGGCAGATGGAGAATTAGTATTTCTGGAAGGTGAAAATGACCTTGGTATGTAGAGATTTGGTAAGACCAGTTATCTTGGATATAATTCTTCTTGATGATGACTGTGTCCAGTCAATCTGTGACAAATGGATCATTACCAGTGATACTGGCACCTCCAAAAATGCAGCAGAAAAAACCTTTTGAGTCAAGGCACTGAGCATATGCTAAATAAGCTGCATGGCCATTTAGGAATGCCTATTTCCCATTGTTTCCTGCTACGTATTTTATACCTGTTACAGCATCAAGACTCTCTTCATCTACAGACTGTTATCAAGAGATTTTGAAAGGAAGGAGAGGATAGCAGATTAATAAAATGTAATAAAACAAGAAATCAAGAAGCTTATGTGACACCAGTCCACAGCCTGAGGTTTTCCACTTACGTTGTTAGCACTGGGACTTACTCATCACCACTACAGAGTATGTTTGTTTACACCAATTACAGAGTGGCTAACAAAAAGTCTAACTCACCCTTAGTTCCTCTAGAGTGGCGATAGGTTGAAATTTTAACTATTTTTAGGCCTGAAATACAGATGGAATGTGCATGAAAATGAACCCAGTTTTATGGATCATCAAAGCATTACCTGGGAGGAAAGACCAGGACTTCTGGGGCTTTCTCTACTGACTGTTCACATATTTTATACCTCTAAGTTAAAACAGATTGTCAAGATCAGAATTTTGAAATAGTCCTGTATTGTGCCTTAGTCCTATCTACCATGCTAAGTTGCATTGCTGCTTTTAATCTGCCTGTTTTAATATACAATCACTAGAGTTGGGTACATGTCTAGGTTGGATGGGGCCCTGAGCAACCTGATACAATGGGTGGCATCTACGCCCATGGCAGGGCAGTTGGAACTAGATGATTTTAAGGTCCTTTCCAACTCAAACCTTTCCATGATTCTCTCATAATAATTCTTAGCTTATTGGAATAATACACAAAGCATCTGATTTTTGTCCTACTGCTCTGGTATTTGATATCTCCTTGGCAGCTGCTACAGCTCAGGGGAAAAAAAAAAAAAAAAAAAAAAAAAAAAAAAAAAAAAAAAAAGTTTGGATTTTTTCATTTAGCCAGGCTTTTAAGACCGTCTAAGATATGGATCCGACTTCAACTCAACTGTTCTTCTGACCTGGGTTTGAGAACCATGTCAAACTCTCCCCATCTTTTCTGCCATAAAAGAAAATATGACTACCTCTACCTTGCATTCCTTTATAACAGCAAAACAGGTGTTAACAATATGAAATTATTTAGTGGTGGTTTTGTGGTTGGACAGTTGTACCAACAATATATTATAGCATTTTAAAGTATCAGTTATAGAGGGGTGGCTTTTCAGGAGTCTCAGACTTAATATGTTGATTTAAATATTACTAAATTAGGGTCAAAACTGCTTTGAGAATTTTTTTTGGTATCAAATTTGCTCACTTCATAAATATAACAAAATACAAAAAGTCTTTAGAAGGAAAATATGTGAATGACATAAAAAGGAGTAATTCAATATCATGTTAACTCATTCTATATGATACCAGTTAATACTGCATCATGACAAAGACATGGTGTAAAGTATTCCCATATGATTTTATAACCATTAATACAAGAATTCCATATTTTATAATATCAACAAACCAGATGAACCTCATCCACTCGAAGTATGGAACAGTGAAAAGAACAAATGTCTTGTGAGGAGTGGAAATAAGAACAATATGTCTGAGTTTAAACAGTGGAAACAAGTTGTGGACACCGTGCATGAAGTAATTATTTCTGCAGTGGGGTTCTGCTGTTCCTGCATTTAGTTTATAAGCTTGTCAGGGCACACAATCCAGGCATCTCAGAAAAAAAAGTCTGATTTATTTGACATGTAGAGAAAGTCAGATTTGAACACAAAGAATCCTTTTAAAAAAACCTTTTGAAAATTGAGGTTTTATTAGAAGAATAAAAGAGAGAAATATATTTTATTTAAAATATGCAATGTTTCTAGTCTGAAAGTATTCTGTCTGCAAGCCTCACATGACTTTCTTAAAACAGTGTGATATCTGAAACATAGTCAAGGGAATACCAAACCTTTTGAGGACAAATAATTGTGCCAATACCCCAAATATTCTCCATATGTCAGTGATATTTTTTTCCCCCACATGAATATCTATGTAAAATTGGCATTCGAACAGAAAGACAAAAAGCATGTTGGGATGGAAATGAAAATAAATAAGCCCATACTAAATAAGAACACAACAGAAGAATCACCAAATGCACACATCCTTGTACCAAAGGCAGAAATCAAGACCCTGATAAAAGCACTAGCTATATGGCAGGCAGTATTCAGAGTGGCAGGAGCTCACATTATGTTCCAGAGCCTGGTCTTTTTTAAAACCTCAGTCAAGGTTTTACTAAAGGTCAAAGAAAACTTAGATAAGGAATGTATATTTGGATGATGAATGTAAACCATCAAATAAAAAAACCCTGTAATTAGCTAAAAATTGAAGCTAATGACACTTGTTAAAGACATCTAAATTTTTGGTATCTTTCTGCACTATTCTGTCATTCTCTTTAGCATACCATATTCTGTGTCTTGCCCTGAGTTTTGGATCAAATGCCTCAAGTTTTATCAATACAAATGGATTCAGGTACCTAAGGCAGGACATTGGTTAACTGTTAGTAGTTTCCCACTCTCATTCCTTCTGTACTGCATCTTGTGAGTTGTATAAAGAGATATGCTGCAAAGCACCACACTTCAATTTTAAGAGTTTCACAGTTCTCCCCAGCCCCGTTCCTACCCTTTTGTGTCAACCTGTGGCTCCTGTCACAGGCTGATCAAGATCTAGATGGTAGGTGCTCCTCTTCCTAAATGTCCTGTAAGCTGTCAGTCTAAATGAGAAATTGCCAGACCAAATCCAACACAAATCTATTGGAAATAGCCCTGCAAAATGCATCTGCTTTCTCAGGTTAATTTATTTAGAAAGTAAGACCTGAGAAGGCTTTTGCCTCATACTTCAAACCCCTACTGAAAAAATCTAGTATTTAATACTCTGTCTATTGTATGCTCATTTTACATCACACAGCATTTGAGTGAAAAAGGGGAACAATTTACGTAGCAGTCACCAGAGCATGTTGTGCTGTAGCCTGATATAACATTTTTTTAGTGTTCTCTTTTCACTAAAATAACAGGCTCTTGATCTTGAACAGAACATATTTAACAATAAATGTGGAGAGTGTGTCTCCTTGATGTCTGTCCAGGTATTTCTTTTAACCTACACTGGTGATGAGGGCACTTAGTTAGGGTTGGGAGGAGAGCTACAGATTTCTGGATGGCCACTCTACATATACATAACAATCAGACTCTTTGATTGTGTGAGAATTAAGTGGATCTCCTTGAAGCTCTGAGCTACAAGTCATTGAAAGTTACTAAATATTTAAGAATCACTTCTGGAACAGTAAGTCCCTGAGTCAGAAATACTTGGATGTTTAGACAAAATACAAAGAAAATATCCCTGATTTATTCTTGCACTTTGCCCCAAGTTCACTTTTGGTCAGCATCAGATGCAAAATATAATGTCAGTTGAATGATTTGTTTGGTCTTTCTTTTAGTATGATACACCACAGGCAAAATTTACGACATAGTTGTCCCACAAATTAATTCATAGGTGGGAGATGACCTGTTTTGGTCATTCTGGTGCCCTCCCCGTGGAGCTATATTGTTGTCAAGCTGTCAGAAAAGTTGTGCTGTGTTTGCCTCATTACCTCTTGTAGCCGTTTGGTCAGGAATTAGAGATGCACCCAGGTTTGGCAGGGGGCTGCTCTTGGCCAGCCTGCAGAGCACAGTCACTCCTGCGCAGGCTGAAGCATACAGCTGGTGGCAGCACTACCACCGAGCCTGCCTTAGCAGGAGAGCTCCAGCTGCTCCTTGGAAAACACGACTGGAGTTGTGTATCATGGAAGGATGGTAGGGCTGAAATGCCTGACCCCTTCAGGGCATGAGTTTCAGACGTGTTTGCCCCATGCAAATGCCAGGTGTGGTTGAAACTGCACATGACTCCACCAAGACTGCTAAGACACCCTTATGAATGTTGGTGGTGTTGGCATCAAGTAGTGTTTTGCTCTGAATTCCACCTGAGTGCCTAACAGCACAGGTGGGTATTTTGACACCCTAAATTTGGGTGCTAGTGTTCTTTGTGATAATACATCTCTGCAAAACTGGGACCTGCAAGTCAAGATTTCATTAACACTTTGTTCCCAGGTTTCATCAGTCAAAATTAAGAGGTTTAAAAGGCAGCAGTCCAGGATAAATAGGCAGTCTCAGTATCAGTGAAGGCTTGCATGAACAAGACCTTTCTAGAGCACACAGAATTAGTGGTGATACAGTGTTGAATTCACCTTGGGTTGATGCACACAGCCTTAAGGAGGATCTCTGCTATACTGAATCCGGACAGTACAGTACTGCTCTCTGTTCTCCTCTTCCCAGAGACTAAATCAATTGCATTTGGTGACTTGTATGGCAGGGACATGCTTTTAGAAAACCATTGATGCTGTAAAGAAGGAAAATAATCCTATTCTGAAACTCATCTCTCATATAGGCACACAGAAGAACAGGACATTCACAGATGTACTTCAGGAATATTTAAACAGAAAACTGAGTTTTAACGCAGCTCAAATTAAAAAAGGATAAATTTTTGTGAAAAAATTACTCTCCAAAACACTGTCTGGAGTTGATGAATGCATTGATCTGAACTGACAGGTTCCAGAGCCTTCTTCTTTCTTTCTTTTTTTTTTTTTTTCCTTTTTTTTAATATAATTATTTACTGGCTGTACCAGTTTTCCAGAAAGAGAAAGAACTCAGTGCACTCATTTTCACCATTTCAAATATTTCAAATTCAATGATATCTCTCTCTCTCTAGATATCAAGTTATACTGCCCCAGAGAATTTTAATTTCCCTATTTTTTTTAATGAAATTTTGTTGCTACAATGTCAAAGTGAGCAAAAATCATGGGATTAATGCAAGAACCTCTACTTGTAGATTGTTAGGTTTGCTTCCTCGCTCAGCTGTAAGGCAACAAAGATGAGTAAAGATCTCTTGCCCAGAGTCATAGACCAGTCTAGACATTTTCTATTAATCAATGCTAATTTTTTTAAAAAGCAAAAACAAAAACAATCAAAAACCCCAAACTAACCAACCAATCAACCAAAACCTGAACAAAGAAATCTCCAAAACAGGGACTGGTACTGCTATACGAGAGGAAGCTTTAAAGCAACCATGAAGACTGTTTAGTGTTGAGATGTGTGCACTATTTCACTGCTTGACAGAAGGTCACTTATTACGTTTTTCTTGTATTATCACTTCAGCTCAAAGCCTGTACATTCTCCCCAAGTCCTTTCTTTAAGAAGACCAGTCCTTTATTCCTTCAATGATGGTTTGCTATATTCTATATGGCAGTTAACTAAACTTCTTTGGAACTTCTCTTGTGGCACTCTGGTAAGGCCCATATCCATGTTGTAAAATTTTCCTTGCTTTCCCTCTTATTTTTCAACCTTGCTACAGATATTCAGAAAACGTTCAGGAATTATGTAGGAGTGTGGTGGGGGAGTGTGGCCACTGAAGGGACTCAAAAGCTGTTGGAAACCCCTCTAAAAACATAGCAATGCAGATACTTGACTGTTGATGCCCAGGGAACATTCCTCAAAATTGTTCAAACAATTAATGTGGTTTCTATAACCAGAAATATGGTGCAATTGAGAAAATACTTTTCAAATACTGGCAGCAATAACCAAGATATATCACCTTGCACATTAAGAAGCTTTAAATGTGAAGGAGTGAAACCTAAAAACATTTTAGTGTAACTTGAGAACCTCCATGTGTAGCACAGGTCCTTTTCAAGATGTCACCTTTCTTTGAACGTGAAAGTATGACAGTGAGGTTCCCCACTTTGCACCCACAAATACATGTGATTTTTTCTCTCTACTTAACTTGAGACATTTTCGTAAGTTCCTTATCCAAATACTAATACATTTTTGCAGCTGTTTGGAGGTTCACCCAGTTCAGATTTAACTTTCAGTCCCCACAGCAATGGAGGATTGATTTCCTCAGAAGCATGACATTTCTATTTCTCAAAATCCTTCATGCCCCATACTTTTCTTCCTAGCCCCAAACCCTGGTAGCCATCCCAAATTGTCCTACCTGACTACAAGCAAATTTCCCACCTCCCCCTGACACTGTAACTGAGCTTTATGCTATCACTGGTTGCATACATCTGTATTTTTGATTAAGCTTTCCAAGAGTAAAGAAAATTCTCACCAGTCAGGTCAAACTAGTTGATGACTACATATCTCAAGTTACTAACCTGACCTGATCCTAACCTTCAGAAAAAAACCCCAACACTTTTCTTCTCACTCTCAGAAACCTCAATAAGGTGTAGATTGTTTATTTAAAGGGAGAATTAAATGTATGGGTTAATTTCATCCAACTTGTATATTATGAAAAAAGTAGTAGTAAAACAATTTTCACACTAGAAAGAAATAATAATTTATTTAGTAATAGTAATTATACAGTTCAAATAGGCTTCAGAGCTATACATGTTTAAAAAATAATAGAAGAGTACATTACTGTATATAGCTTGACTATTAAAAAGCGGAATTCTCTGTGTAAAGTGACAAAAGGAGTTTTCCAACTAAGTCTGAAGGAACAAAACTATATATATTATAATATCCATATTTTTCCCATAGACAACATTAGATCCAGCCTTCTTTTTTAAAGGGAAAGATACAAATATGTTCCTCAATTTGTTGTGTGCTGCATTTAAGCTATTTTTTTTATTATTACTAATAATGTGTAAGCTTTGAATAATATATATAAATTGGATACTTATGAACATCATGATCATGGGCAAAACAGTACTTACGACTAATCAGTAGTTTCTTTCCAGCATTTCACCATTCCACTGGGGAATGAGAGATTTCTTTCCAAGACAACCATTACAAAAGCATTCTGTTTTTTCAACTTGAAGTAAAATACACTGTTTTGTTTTCATAAGACAAGTTAACACACTCCTAAAAAGAAAATAAAGCACTTGACATAACAAGCTTCAATCTTTCCTCTTTGGAAATAAAATCGTCCATTTTGTAGGGATTAGAATAACAAGTAGGCAGTTGGCTGATGGTACAAACATACAATTTTCCATCAGTCATATCAGAGTTCTCATTTAGTGTGAGTTTTAATGTCATTTAGATATTAAAGTGCTACTGAAACTGAGGTCAGAGGGTCTGTGAGGTGAATTGCTCTAACCTTCTCCATATTGCAAAACATTAAACAAAACCATAGTGTCCTCTATTGATTCCTGATTAAAATCTTACAGTCCTGAGAAAACAAAGTTTTTATCTTACTCTGCATTTAATTCCACTGACTACTTTTTTGGTATTTGCTGATACGTTCCAGAGTCTGAAAAACACCAAAAATGTCCTACCATTGGGTAACAATACAGAAAATTCTCCTTTCAGTTATTGATTTAGTATTTGAATCATAGGATTTCCCTTTAAAAAACTTGTGTGTGATTTTGAAGCAGACATGCCCCAACATTTCAGGAAACACAAAGGCAAGCTGCCACTGCTTGGCCCCCATGAGAACACTCTATCTATAATGTACAGATACCTTGCTAGGATCGAAAATATTCCATATTTCTCTTTCCCCAAGCTACTGGGTTATCGGCTATTCTGGACACAGACATTTCTCTAAATCCCTGTGCTGGAATACACTCAAGTTTCATGGAACTTCTGAGAAGGACTGCAGAAGAGTGAGAATATCCATCCAGATAAGGAGAGTTAGGAAATGTGGTTTGAATCTACAAACCCCAGGGAGGACTTTCCAGTTCATATATAACTGCTTTGATCAGCAGTAAATCTTTCGTTTTAAAGGTGACTCATTACACATCCAATTTCTCAAACAAGTTTGCAAATATCTACCTTCGGGACAGGATTTTAGTCTGTACAATCAGACTGAACAGAAGCATAAAAGATGACCTGGAAGTGGCCTTGTATGCTTAACAAAGGGATTTCATCTTTTGCATATAAGACTTAACTCTTCTTGGAGCCTACCTTTGAAGGTAAATTGAATACAGGGATGAATTGCAAAGTGCAACTGAAACTTGAATGAAACAACAGATTAAAAAAACCAACAAGCAGTCCTTACATGGACATCCCTGAACATCTTACAGATCATAACTGTAATTTGTTGACCGTTTTTTCTTACAGAGCTTATGAAGAGATTAAATAATGTTATACTGAAGCACTCTTCCTATATTGCCAGATCAAAGGTATGCCTGAGTTCTTAGGTCCAGTTTTAAATCATGTACCAGCTCATAGTTGGCCAATGTGAAATCAGTGCCTTTATACATTTTTCATCCTCTGACCTACTTTCACTATTTCTCTTTCTCCATCCTTACATCCAGTAGAGGGAACATAGTATCTACATGAGACTTCTGCATGAGCATGCGTGACAACAGTTTTAAACTAGATAACTCTGAGGACTGCCCTCACAAGAGGAAGGATTGTCCTTTGACAGACAGTCAATAGGAAAATTAGGTTAGAGAAAAATGTATTTGACATATTCCGCTCAAGCATTCATGTTTGAAGTTCATTTGTGCTACCAAGAGCAAAATATGAAATTCCTGCAAGTCGTTGTATGGTGCTGCTGCATATATCAGTGATGAGGCTTGCCTGAGTAAAATTCATAGCATCATAGAATCATAGGCTATCCTAAGCTGGAAGGGACTCACAAAGATAATCTCATTCCAACTCCTGGCCCTGCACAGCACCATCCCTAAGTGTCCCACCATGTGCCTAAGAATATTGTCCAAACACTTCTTGAGCTCTGGCAGCCTTGGTACTGTGATCCCTTCACTGGGGAGCCTGTTCCAGTGCCCAAACAACCTTTGGGTGAAAGAATTTCTTTCTAATATACAACATAAGCCTCCCCTGACACAGCTTCACGTCATTCCTTCAGGTCCTGTTCCTGATCACCAGAGAGAAGACACCAGTGCCTTCCCCTGCACCTCCCCTAGTGAGGAAATGGTCTAGACTGCTATGAGATCTCCCCTCAATCTCCTGCTACTTGCTTAAGTAAAATCACTCACTTTTTTTGCAGCTCCAGGCACTGAGTTCGAGAGCTTTGCAAGCTGTTCCTGCACAATTCACGAGTAGGAACAATGGCAATATGTGTGTTGAATAAATTGTTTGCTGTAACTTATTTATCCAGTCCTTATTTTAAGCCTAGCTATAGTATATTGTCAGCACTCTGGTAATAAATAACTTCCCCAAATAAAAGGCTTTTGTTGGACTTTCACCTGCTCTTGTTGCATTTGCACACCTGGTAAGCTTCTAGACAAATATCCTAAATATTAAAAAAGAGAATATGAAGTTCAGGTCAGCTAAATGAAAAAACTATAGAAGTCACTTCTCAAAAAACGTGTCTTAAAATGTGAAATAATCTGTTACACAAAGCCAAATGAACATTCAGATAAACCTAACAGGATTCTTTCCTTTCTATAATTGGAACTAATACACACAGTTTGATATGAAAGTAGCATGTTTTCTCTTCCTCATTTTTGGAGCTAGTATTGCAGGTCTGAATTCTTTTTTTTTCTGGATTTGTTCTCACAATCAAAACATCTGCAATTAAATTTTTTCATCTTGCTGATGCAGGAAGTTACACTCTGGGCTGCGTTCCTGAATTTCATTCTGTTTATTTTCTTATTTTAAAACAAAACATTTTGACTTCCTGTGCCACCTGCGGAGTTTTTAGTGCATATTTAACCATTTTCAGATCTCTTTCCCACATACAGAACAAGCTCTATCCATTTTCCTCCAGGTTATCTGCTCAGTGAGAACTGGTTTCACTGCTTTATCTTTTCTGCAGGTAAGGGGAAAATGTGGTTAAAAAGTTCTTACCACTCTCCCCACTAAAATAAACACTAGCTAAAACTCCCTAAAGCAAAAGTAAATTTGTATGTTTATCAATATGTATGGTCTGCTTATAAAAATAGGGTTTAGTACCCTTTATAATGGTGAAGAATTTAAAAGAATACTTATATTTAAAAATACACCAAAATGTATTTTGTGCCTTGTTTTATTTCCTTTGTTATTATTTTTTAAAGAATTAATTTTCATCTCTACTGACTACCTAAGACTGGTTCTAAAGAAAATATTACCATTTGAGATACGAAAACAAATTAAATAAATATACATATATAACTTCTATATTTTCCTTAATTAGATCAAGATTAAAATAAAAAGTCTTTACTTCCGTGTTTCTAGTCTATGGCTTCTTCTTTGATTTTCAAACTGCCAACCCAGTAATGGATGCATCTTAAGAAGCAATATACATATGTTTTTCATACCCTTTACAGTTTCCACACTTACTTAAAATAAATAGCTTATGAAATAAATGCAGATAACCTTTTTCTTTCCTGAGTATTTATTGTTATTTTGCCAGCTTCAAAGCAGGAATTGCAGGCAATTTAGTAAATAAAGAACAAATGTCTGAACTCGCTGTGTTTTTACGTTTTGATTTCTTTTACTGAACTGCTGTTTTGTAACTGCTCACTGTGTGCTCTCCAAATGAATAACAGTCCAGCATCTCTTACAGCAACTGAGTACTCTGTCCCTTTGTTTTTGTAAGTAGAAACATCTTCCAAATATCAAAGGCACATTCACTGAAGGCACTAACTTTTTTCTACAGCTATGTACATAACACATGGAAAAATACTTGGTGTAATAAACTCCTTGCTGGGACACCCTGTGAGTGAGACTGTAGCTTCATTGCTGCACTGAAAACCTCCATCGTTCACCTGGGATTTCTTCTCCCTTGATTGTGCAGATCAAGGGCTTATTTGAATGACATGGCAGTTTCTCCTCTGGCTCATATATCTAGATTTCCTTGCCATAAAAACCACAAAGGACTGGTAATCGCCGAAGTCTAGTCCCAGTAGAAAACTGGGGTGCATCCAGAAGGTGCATCTGGACTCAGCCCTCCTGTGCTCTGTCATCAAGACGTGACTAAGTCATTTAGTGTGGTCTGTGCCGGATAGACTACCATATGCTTCAGTTCCCTTGAACACATCTCTTTTTTTAATGCCTGGAACATATATCCAGAGGGAATTCAAAGATTTTTGACATTTGTTCAGGATTTCTGGGTGTCTGGCAACCTAATCAGAGCCGTAGTGGAGAAAATCTGGACATATCCACTCCACATGCGCGTATCAACTTTACAGTGCATTTGCAATGAGGCCAACTGATCTACTGTGCATGTGCTGCACAGATGGCCTGTGTGTATGCTGTAAATATGATGTAAAAATTACTGAGAAACACATGCACAGTGAGTCTGTAGCTTCCTGGAAGCCTTAGGCTCACTGCACTTACCCTTAATATGTAAATGCATGGCAAACCTGTTTGGGAAATCCTCCCCAGCATGAAAGAGAGATGTCCTGGAGTGGATGAAACATGGAAGTGAATAGCAGGGTTGCACCTTTGCACCAGATCCTGGACATGATTCTGGACTTTGTGCAGGCAAAGGATATCTAGCACACTGACAAACATACAATACACCTCCCTGGTTACCACATGGCACCATAACGTCTCTCAGCTCCTGGAGGAGCTCCAAAGGAGCTTCTGGGCCAGTATGTCTTGCTATGCTAAAATAGGTGAAGCAGGCAACGTGCAAGCATGACCAAGCTCAGACTAGCCCATGGTCAATTTAACCCAGAGGGTTCTGCAAGTCACACCAAAACCAGCCTCCCTGTCAGCAAGCTTGCACTGTGCTCCCTGAGAGAGAAGATAAATGCTCACAAATGTTAAAAATACTTAGCAACCAGGAATGAGGAAACCACCATCTGGGAAAGATCAGAGGCAAAATCATCGCTCTGCTTTCACACGCAGCAAACAAGCACCCACAGAGAACAACAGCTTGGGGAAAACAGGTAGCATCACAAAGAAGCACCCTCGGGGAATGCGCTGCAGCTCTGGGCTGCCGCAGTCAGAGGGAAGTGTAAAAGTTGAGGAAGAAGGAAGAAGGAGCTAAACTGAAAACTTGAGAGGGCCTTGTTCTGGAAATAAACTGCAAACAGCTTCAAAGGGATCAGAAATATTCCACAAAGCAGTAGTACTGTGTAATTGTTAAATGGTCAGTTGGGAGTAATGTTATAGCCTCATAGAAGGGCAAGTTGTGTTAATCACAAGCTATTACCTAGCTGGCAATCACGTCTAAAATAAGCCTGAAAATCAAGCAAGCCCAACTCATTAAATATTATTTAGCACTTCAAGTGCATCAGGAAGAAAATAGATATCTTTCCCACTGTTGAGTTCAGGTTTACTAGCATTCAATTCTTCCTTGAAAATCCTGAGAAAACAGAGTTTTTACTTCTTTGTTTTCATTACAGCCAGGAATCAGATACTTGCATGGGAAATTCAGCTTTCTTGTGGCTTTTTTTCTCCTTTGGCTCTTAAGTTTCCAGCCAATATTAACCTACAGAAAAAAGTGAGCAAGCAAATCCTAAAACTTTAAGAACAAGAAGGCAAAGGGAGATTTAAAAAATAATAAAAAAACCCAAAAACCCAATCAACCAAACAAAAAAAAATCCCAAAACAAAGGAAAAAAAAAAAAAACAAAAACGAACCCAAACTTGTTTTTCAAAGTCTTTTTATGCACAGTTCTTTAAAAGTCATTTAAATTGCAGGGATGGCAATACTGCAAACCACATTTTCTCACATGATCTAGGGGAGATAAAACAAAGGAGATGGTTTATGTTTAATGAAGGTATACAAGAATAAAATGTTTAACTAAAGTCTACAATGGAATATATGTGCAGGTCAAGAAAACATTGCAATATCTCAAACTTGAGTGTTTTCAGCTGTAGAATCCTTTGAGATTTTGTCATGTTGTGTAAAGGATATAAAAATCTAGATGTTGACAAACAATCTTCTTTTGTATGATTTTCCCTCCTTAAGATTAGGACACCTTGCCCCGCAGAGGAGGCAATACAATGGGTATGTTTCTAACTCCGAGGAAGAGGACTAAGCTGAGAAGGCTGTTGTTGCAATGACAGTTTGCAGGACCCTTTGAGAATAAGAATAATTTTCATCTAATCAAGTTGAAACTGATCTTATCAAGGGGTTGAACAGTAAAAGATGTCATACTTGACTACAGAAACCAAGTATATTTTTCTAAATACATTTTGTATAAGTGTGCATGCACAGATGTGCATGTATATTCAGAAGTACCTATTCCCCAAATTATTTGCTGACTAAATACATTGCTTGAAAAAGAAATTGAATTGGATTGGATTATTTTGTCACTACTTAAATTTAATGTTGCTTTGCTATTTCTCTTCTGGGTAAAGCCTGGTGCACAGATTGTGACAATTGGATGATTTTATTTTGCCCTAATTTTCTTATCTGGTTTGTTTGGGTTTTTTGGGTTTTTTGGTTTGTTTT
>VXBB01004688.1:417347-432823 GCA_013399915.1 Illadopsis cleaveri | reverse complement strand
GTGGTTTTTTTTTAACATCACAGGGAATTTGGGTCTAATGTTCTTGTATTGTTGCCAAAACTGTATCTGGAAAAAAAGATGTGTGCCAGGATTGTGATCCTATATTAACAAAATAGAATTGGAACTCATGGAGCAGGTAAGTGCCAAGGCAAACTAATAATTATCAGTTTAATTAATCTCTCTTCACATTTTCACAGAGATATAACAATGAAGCAATGTTACATTATTTTTATGAGCTGTGGATTATATTACAGAATCTCTTGTCTTCAGATCCAGATGAATTAAAGCTTCTCTGCTAGCTACTAAGATCCAGGTTTTATTCTTTCTTTTCCCACCACCAGCCTCTGCCAGAATACCCTCAGATCCACAGAAAATGTCTCAAAACATAGTGAGTGATGGCTAAACACCAAAAGGTTTGCCAGTTGTGTTTAATTATGACTCTAATAGTTCAGTTGCATTTCCAAACATGATTAGGATGAAGCCAAAGATCTTTTATATTGGTAAGCTTATAGTAACAAGCCCTTTGCAAGATTTCCAACAGTTACTTAAGAAACAGGCCTAAATCCAAGCCAGTGAAATCTGATGCTTGCGTTTCACAGATTGGATTGGATTCTTATGGTCTTGTTCTGTCCATGGTTTAAAAAATAAATAAATTATCATAGCTTTAGAATTTTATATCTCTGCTCCTGATACTGGCCAATATAAGTGATATTAAAAGTACACTTTTTTTAATTGCATGCAGGTTAAAAGAGTTTAGGCTACATTAAAAAAAAAAAAAATCAAATAAAATATGTTTCTCTCTTTCCTGGAGAGATGGCAAGTAAATAAAAGTCTTCAGTGAGGAAATAAGTACCATAACCTAAAGAAAATATGTTGTAATTTATATAGAATTTTATGTAGTTTTGTGCAAATTTATTAACTACTCTGTAGTGTGTTTTCACCTAAATTTAAATAGGAGTACTGGTTTTTTTTGTCTTCAAAGGACACGGATAGACACACCATATTATAAAATGATCCTATGATGTGAGATGACAGTCATTAAAATTAGAAATTAAAACATTAAAATTCTTATTTAAAACATATGTTCTATTGACACAGGCAGAGTGAATCTAAAAATTAGTATCTGCTTAGAGTACCACAAGCGACAGTGTAATAAAATGTAGAATTACTGATTATTAAATTCCTTTTATTTTTGATGAGTGAGGGAACAGAGTATTTCTTTTAAGTTTCATAAAAACAAGGAAATTCACTGAGAAAAAAGTATACCCACTTCCAAAGAAGAGTTCAATTTCAACTCGAGCTAATACAAACAAGGAAATTTGCAATTGAAGCTGACTTCCAATATCTGTGCCCAACAGGATGCCTCCTGAACCACTTCCTTATTGTGCTCCTATTGTGTCTTGGAGGGCAGCTGGCCTGTGAATTTCCTTATTATTAGTTTTATGTCCCACTGTTAATTCCTTTATTCTATTATGATGATTTTAGCTATTGCCTTTAATTTCCTCTTTTCATAGTGCAGGAATGACCCCAGAAGGATAAATTATCCCCAGTCATGCAGACACACTGAGACTTAGTTATCCTCTGATGAGTTAATGTGGCATTGGCCTATTGACAGTTAACATGGAAAAGAGGGATTCATTACAGCTCTGCTTCTATTTACTGACCCTTTCAAACCTTTTGAAGAAAAAGATCTGAAATATCTGAAATTTTTCACCCTCAGCAAGACATTTGCAGAAAAAAAAATCACATGGTCTTTTATGGCAGTATTTATTATCAGATACAAAAATGTTTATTTAAGTACTTTTTATAAAAGCATTCCACTTGTTTTTTTAATTCAAACCCTGATCCCACTACCTTTGCTTTAAAACTCTCTACATAATTAATTCTTTAGTTTATATTCACTTTAACAATGGCTTGTGTTTTGGTTGAATTGGCTGGACAACCACATGGCCAGACCCTTACCGGTTTCCTTGACTCATTTCTATGCACTTTGCAGTGAACCAAAGATTAGTATAGTGCTCATTTAGTCCTCTGTCATTACCATACCCAAGCCTGTCAAGGGATTACCCCAGATCGTGGGCCAGCCTGTCATTAACAAAAGTGAATGGAATACACAGTCAGTGGTGGATTAAAGTCCGTGTCTTGCGGGAAAGGAACACACAAGCCTGGACCAGGACACATCTCTCCGTGAAGGGGAACTTTGTTTCTGTTTCAGACAGGCCTGGCTCCTGCCTTACTCTGATGGTTCCTTGCTATTGAAATTAAGAGTCAGTTGAAAAGCCTGATAAGTAACACATGTCCAAGAGTGCTTTCAAATTATTTTTATGTTTTCCTAGGTGGATGGTGCTGCTTTCACCACTCCGGTTGCTCAGTGAGAATTACATCCATGGGTATCTGAAGCAGAGAAACCTACATATCACAAAGAGTGTTCAGGTAAAAACTTGAGATCGTGCAGGATTCGGCTTAGACTTGACAGGCTTGGAATTGGTAGTGACATAACAGACAAAACATTTTAAAGTGCTTGAAACTGACACATAAAGAATTATCATTGTCCATGCTTTGGCATTGTCATCCATAATTATCATGGATTCATAGTAGCAATGATGTGAGTTTAGCTTCCGGTGTAAGAGAATTTGCCCAGCTTGTGCTACCACCTGCACTACCAATAAGACTTTGAGGCTAGTAACCCTACTTCATAGACAAAGTGGATTGTTTTTGTTATGTCTTTCTGTTTTATTTCAGTAAGTTATTTAAATATACAGTGCAAATGGGAGAATAAGTTTGTAGCCTTGTAGTTATTTTTTTTTTCCAGACAGGATCTGGGCATTGCTCCAATTAATATTTGATTTATTTTCTACAAAGCATACGCTTTTAGCAGAAGAGTGTGAACGAGACCTTCTCTATATAGATATTAGCTTAAAGGGGTTAAAGCATCTGTCAAATGAGATACTTAGATAGAAATCCTCAATCAGGCAAAGGAATAAAAATTTCAACATGAATATTTTTCATCCTGAATCTCAGGACTGCTGAAGGACTAGAGAGTCAGAGGGACTCCATCACTGTCTCCATTTTCTCTCACAAAAAAAGAAGGCCACACTGAAATATGCAAAGACACATCTATAGATGTATAAAATGGCAGCCAGCTGTAGCTCAAGTCTTCTGAATTTCCTATCAGCTACCCTAGGTTGTTTCATATTTCACTAAGGATTTTGTGATTTGGGTTCTCAGGAGTTTGAATTGTAACCTACAGTGTGGATAGAGCAAGGTATAATTCCAGTAGGTAGCAGGATTTCTAAGTATTAGTCGTTCTAATATCAAAATCCTTTTGTGAGTTTAGCCCGAAGGATTATTCTTATATTTAAGAGGTACAGATTCATGACGGATGGATCCAGCTGAATATCTTAAAGGATTTAAATAACTACTGTTTATAAAAATGGTCAAAGTGAATTCAGATTTCATCAATTTCTGCTAACTTCTCAATGTGCCAAGGCAGTATATTTTTGTGTTATGCAAATGTCAAAGCCAAGATCTTTTTCTGGAATCTGTGTTTGCTTACGGTCTTATATAGCATACATAAGAAGCAATGTTGTGGTGAGGTATTTTATGGCAGGGTAAAACACATTTTCAGCAGAATACTTACAGAGAGCATGATGTTTCTAGTAGGGGTAAGTTCCATATGATATCAGTTAGCTGTGATGCATTTTAATCCCAATAAAACAAAATTAATTATCTTTTCTCTGATATTTGATAGCATTTTTGCTCACGTAGGTATGTGTAGCCTAAACTCTTTTTTTTCTCCCAGCTTTAATATAGTATTTGGCAACTTCTTCTCTCTTACAGTCTTTGTCTCAGTACCCTAAGATACCTTGTAAGTATTCCTCCATATTGGCTTCCTTTTGGATTGAAAGCTGCCATTTCTCCATTATAAAAAATATTTCAATATCCATATAGTATCTCTCACCCAGAAATACCAATAATTACTTTGGAAGGGAACTTTACTCATGGCTACAATTGTAGTTTAACAGTACACTGAGGCATCTTCTGGACCTATGGAAAATTATTTTTCTCTGTGTTTACTATCTTATTATCTTCAAACCAATCACTGTACAAGAAACTAGAATTATGTAAGCAGGATCTAGATCATATAAGTATGCATATATATGTGTATATTCATGAATAATGTTGTGGACAGGTATATATAATATGCATGCTACACTATCCTCTTTTCTGAACCCACAGGCAAAAGGAACAGGAGTTTACTTACAGTCACTAGTAGGTTGAAGACTAAGTACGCATATGTGTAAAGGATAATTTTCTACAAGTTTCAGTACTTTTAAGATCAGTCTGGTAAAAAAAACACAATGGGGAGAGAGGCGAGATTGAACACTACCAACCATTATATAACTTCCCCAAAAGCCTGGAACATATCTTGAGCAATTTAAGTAATTAGATTGCATACACCCCATACATATACAATCAAAATACTAGTTAATGATAATGGAAAGAAAAAAGCAAATGCCAAATATTTGATGATTACTTCTCATTACATTTATTTTTCCTCTTCCAAGGAGCAAAATTGAATTCTGAGGAAAAAGTATTAATGTAAGGTAAATGTGGCTGGCATTAAATTTATATATATATATATTCAATTAATCTTTCAAGAATGATTAGTCACATTCTGACAATTTCTCACAAAATCCTAAGTGCCAGTATTCTAGCACAAAATGGAGAGAGGAACTGTTGCTTTCTAGATAATAGCTACAAATAAAAAGTCTGACGTGAATGTAACAAACTAAATTCGTTCAAATCTAAAATGTCCTTTTTGAAGAAGAAGAAGGTCACATTAAGGCAATATGTTTTGGTAGTTACTACTTAGGCATATCTTGCTCAGTGTACTTGTAGATTCATCCAAATGGCTTTTAAGTCACTGAGAAAAGGCCATATATTTCTGCCTTGACAGTTGTATCTGACAGCGGATGCTTGCATTGTTGTACTTTTAAGTACAACATGAAATACAGTGACACAAAACGTTGCATAGGCATCAATAGAGAGTTTATGCTACAAACCATTTGCCTGCACAAGAAGATCAGTTTTCACTCCATTCAATAAAAGGGTAGTTTTCTTCACATACTCTTGGTCCAAGCTCCTTGATCTTCCTTCATTCCTTCTCTTCTCAAAAAATCCCAAAAAATCAAAATTCCAAACCAACCAACATAACAAAAATAATAGTATTAATGCAAACAAACAAAGGAAAAAAACCTTACATAAAATAAGTGGTCCATGAAAGGGACTGTCCGTTCCAAAGCTGTACATGAATAAATATTTCCGCAGATTTATTTCCTGGCTTCTAGTCCTTACTGTATAATATTCCTTATTAGTGTGATCATGAATACTTGTGAAATAACTTCTCTGTAATACTTCAAAGGGCCAGAATCTGTGTGGCCCACTTCTATGTTTCCTCATATTATTGGCTGTGGATTTGCCAGGATGTACAACCAGACAGAAATTGGCCCCAAATCTAAAGCACTGCCTTAGCATGTAGCCTATATCGTCCCACGGGACTCTGCGTGCTAATGTGTCAGCCACAGGGGAAGAACACTTAGAGATCCTTAGGAGCATTTATTCAGAGAACTCTTTTTTCTCTGGATTTAAGCATGAATCAGTATATTTTCAAAATGAAGAGATTAATAAAAAACCAAAAAGAGTGATAAAAATTTCCCAAATCCTCATCTGAACATTTAAGGAAGCAAGGTACGAAAAAGGACCTGAGCAGAAAAAAGGGTTATCATGGCATTTTATACTTACACATAAAATCATAGCACTGCAAGTCAGAAATTTTACTTGTTAATTCAGATGAAACCTGACAGCTCAGTGAAAACCGAAAGATGAATAAATACTGCAAGATCAATACCTAAATCCATTACAGAGAGTTCACAGAGCTGCAGCTCAGCAAAGAGCTTTCTGTGTTCCCACACCTGCACAGCTTCTTGTCTCATGGATCATGCCAGCTTCAATATTGACTGCCTGCCTGTTCCTCCTCAGGGAACACCCTCCCTTATACTAAAATGCACCATAGGAACACCATAAAGTCAACATCCAGCTGCTGCAAAGAGAAGGGGTCCATCCTCTTACTGTGTCTGCTCCCTTCACCACAAATTGCAGATGAAACTTTCAGCAGCATGAAAAGAATTTGCTAATGTGAAAGTTATAAAAACTCTGTAGAGCAAACTTAATAAATGGATTAAACTTGTACAAGGAAAGCCTTGGCAAAAGAGATGGTGTTGCTCGGTTATAGGCTGGATTCAGTGATCTCAGTGGTCTTTCCCAATCTAATTTTTTTCTGGGTGATTCTGTGATCTCTGCATGGTGCTTGAGGTACCTCAAGTCTGATAGGCTTTTTCAGGTCATGCTCAACATCATCTTAGTGCTCTTACAAGGACGTGTATTTGGGTCTGCTGCAAATCTGTGTCAGAGAAATTTTCTATCTCTGAAGGCATGTCCTGAATTTTTATCCCAGTTTTTTCAACTTAACAAATCTTTGATGCAGAGGCAACAAGTCAGAAAAAAAGTACAGTCCCTGTACTTTGGGAAAGTTTGGATATATATCTAGAATTTGTACCCTGAAGCAGAACATTTGTAGTGTTCTATAACAGCCTCTATAATAGGCAAGCAAATCAAGGTGTCTTCTGATCCAGAGGTGCAAACATGTATGTTTATGGTTCAAATTTACTGTGCCTGGAACTTACATGCAAAAAAATCCTATTTACTTATTGATTCTTTAAAAACTGTAACTTTTTCTTCTGGAAATAATCCAGTTGCATACAAGGCATTAAGCAAGAGAAAAACAAACAAACAAACAAAATACCCCTAAACTAACATGCTATTCTGATATTTTGTTGTCCTAAAAAATCAGCTTAGAAATGGGATACCAGGCTTCCAGCGCAACAGTGCAATGGGCAAATGCCAGATCTGCACTAACAAGTCCTAAATGAAATAAGTCTGTGAGTGGACTTCATGGGCAAAATCCATGAGGCACTTCTCAGTACTGAAAGTCACTTCTTATCACACCTGGAAAAAAAGATATTTTGGGATTTTTTTCTGAAGAGCTAAATGGTATATTGTTACTATACTGCGCTTTTTTCCCTTTGTTTTCAGTCCCTCAATTACACTCATAACTATGGAAAATAATGATATAATGTAGTAAAGCCAACACTTTGAACCTTTGTATTCATATATTAATCTTCGGAAGGAAGTTTATTTTTTTGGTTTGGTTTGGGTTTTTATGCAGATAGATGTTAGACTCTCTCATTTGTGTCCTACATTACCTTTTGGCGAACAGAAGCAGTTTCAAATACACAAACACACCGTTGACTTTGTTCTTAGGATACTTTAGTGGACACAGAACTCTCATGTTCTCTTTTAGCACTGCACTGGGCCTACTGTAGCCTTTCAACAGACCTGGAACAAATTAGCAGAACAAAGGGAGAGCAGGATGACACTGTATGCCATGCTATCTGTGTGTGTACACCACAGAACTCTTAACCACCAAATAAATATCCAAACAGAAAGGGTAAAGTTCAGCATAAGAATTTAGCTGTGTGGTGAATGTCTGAACTAATGGAGGACATATACCTAAATCCTAACATTTACCATCAGGAAGCTCATCAATTTGCCAAGAGCATAGAAGCTTCTGAGGCTTTTCCCCTCCAGAGATATTGTTCATACTATGGCAACAGTTGAAGTAGCCCATAAATTTAGCATATACATATATATGTAAATATATGTGTATAAAGAGAACTGTGGTCCTGGGACCACAATTCTAGGCCTTATCTTATAATGCTGTGGTAGCATTGCCATCTGGCTGGTTTTCAACCGGACTCTCTGCTTTGCTATGAGTGAGCCAATTGGCCATTCACAGGAGCATGTTAATCTAAGCATGTTAAGCAGGTACAAGTCTTAATGTGGCTGGTTCTTTTGGACATCAAAGGTAGCAGTGCTAATTTGGCCTAAGAATAAAGCATACGTGAAACAGTTTGGTAATATTCTTCCTGCATTTCCATTTTGTGGGGGAATTTGTTTATTCTCTCATTACATTCTGAATTCAGTTTCTGGGAGAAAGGCAAGAATAATAAAACCACAAAGGTCTTTGAAACTCACCAGTTGCGCTGCTATGCATGTTCTTGGAACACAAAGATCTAATTCTGGTCTCTTTTTGCTGACTTCAACAAAAAATAGAAATAAGGCCTAGGGTCACAGTTTCCTTGTTGACTTTTTCCTCATTTTTTACATTTGAACTCAATTCGAGATAAACTTTGCCCTCTGGGGAAGCAATTACAGATAATACCAAAATCAACATAAATTAAAACCTGAACCTATTTACAATGTCACCAGTTTATGAATTATGCTCACCGTGTGAAATGGTTTTTCCTACTTAGTTTTGGAAGGGTCACTGCTATGTATATGTTTATATGTATAAAGAGAAATAATGATACATCAAACAGAATCACTCGTCTTTGTAGAGTGATTTTTTATCTATACAGTACTGGTAATGGATAACATCAGTCAGGAAATAAGTTTTCTTGGCACCCAATTTTCCTCAATCTTTGGATCCATTAGTGAAAAGTTATTATACGCATCCTGGCTTTTTTTCTTAAGAAAGAACAAAAACTATTTAATACCCATAGTAATACTTATGCTTTAGAATAAATCTGCTAAACAAAACAAAAGGAAAAAAACACATATTATGGAACCACCTTTTATAAATCTGAAGAAATTAACACACAAAACAAATAAATAGACCTTCTTTATGTGGATTAAAAAAATTCTTTTCCTAAAGTGAACAAAACATATTAAGAAGAAAAAAGTAAACATGAAAAAGGTAGAAATGCTTCATTTAACTTTAAAAAATATTTTTTTTTCTGTGTCTGAAAAACTAGGACAGTGGACATGGGAAATTGGAGAATAGTAGACAGCAGATATAGGAAAGATCTGGAGGTCATTCTTAGTCATCCCAAATGCAAGATAGTTCCTTAAAGTATGCTTCTGAGAGTTTGATCCAGTCTGATTTTAAATGAATCAGCTGATACCATTTTACAACTCTCTAAGGAGAGTATTCCACTATCAAATAAATATGCTTGTGAGTCTCAGGCACAGAAGTTATTCAGACATTAGAATCAAATATAGAGGCTAGGGGGAAATAAGCTGAATAAAATGTTATGCCTGGTTTTGGTTTGCCATCCAGATTTGATTAGAGTTAAGAAAACGTAATGAACGTACATGCAAGCTCCCAGCAGGATGCCTGACAAGACCTAATTGAGGCTTCAGGGCTGAAGAAAGGTAGTCCTATCAAAGAGTGCAAATTTTGAAGAAAAAAGATGGATTTATATGTAGATATTTCTGATAACATTTTCATATATTTATACATCTTTAGCCCAAGAAAGAAAGACGAAGTGTGTGTGACAGTAGTTCTTCTCTCCCACAGAAGCCCAGAGACCTAATTTTTTAATCCCATGAGAAAAATAAAGGTGTGCCTTTCCCTTGGGTTAGGTAACACATAATCACTATGATATGAAATCAAATTGTAATTAAGGTAAATTGGTTCTCAGCTTTAAGATAAATTCATTGCATACAGTAAATGGTAAGTTTCAGTTATACCTTGTTGCCTTAACACTTGAAAGCCCAGGCCTTTTCCGCTGTTTTATACAAGTACACCTCAGATACTACACTTTGTTTCTGGAGAAGTAAGTCCCAAACTTGTGGGCCAGGGATATTAGCAGCAAAAGCAGAGTTGAACATCTCTCTCATCAGCTTGGGTAGTGACTGTGCCTCAGAGTGTTCTGCTTGTGTGACTGTCAGTTTGTGGTGGCAAAGGAATAATGTGATCACAGCAGACATGGCATTCACCCAGCTAGAAGATGTGAAGGACTGAGGTGGTCAGGAAATCATGGGAAAATTTGTGGTTAAGCAAGCAATGCCACACACCTGCTTCCTTAGGGACAGGAGGCTGGCCAGGAGACCATGACAGGGTCTAGACCTCCCAGACTTGCCTGTGTGGATTGTTTAACGGAAGGCTGAATCTTTCCAGGTGCTTAAGATAGGTTGAGGACGCTGAATGCTTGCTGAGAGTGACAATACTTATGGCATTTCCCACACTAACAAGCTGCAAAGGATCCAAAGGAGGGAGAAGAGAGGCCACCATGGATGTTTCCCCATCAGGGAGTAGCTAGGGCAATGCTATCCCAGAGGTAGGGGTGGAGAGAACCACTCAGCTAAGAGGATACTCCAAAAGGAGGACCAGCAGCCTCCACTAGGACTCTCCCAGCTTTTTTCTTGAAAACCTCCAAAGCCGGCCTAGGCTTAGCTGATGCTGCCTTCTCCTATCTGGATCCAGCCATAAGCAGCCAGCTCAAGTCTCACCCTGCTGGCTATGGGTTGCCCCACAGCAACATCCTCCCCTCTTATACCCTCACCTAACCAAAATGGCACAGTGAAAAATACAGCATCTTGAGGCTGTTTTCTCTCATTCTGGAGGTATTTTCATCAATATAACTCCCAATATATCATCAATGAATATCTCCCATCAGCTGTTTGGACAGCAGAATAATTGCCTGCATCACAGCTGTAAGGCTGTAAGTCTGGCCCAAAATATCAGTTTATTTTGTCTTTAGCATGTTTCTAGTTTGTCAGTGAAGACTGGTCTTACTCACAAGGGGGGAAAGCTATTTTTGTGCTGTTGCCAAGATACTACTGGCACTAGCAGACTGATCAGATAGCAGCTGTCAATAGCTGTGACAAACTAACACAATGATTCAAAGAAGGGAATTTAAATGATGTATAACTGACATACCTCCCATGTGCAAATCTTCTGTTCCCATCTGGAAAATGAGGTAAGCCTGTCCCATTCCTTCACAAAGCTCTCCATGAGATTGAATATCATGAGAGTTTGCTGGAACAGGGAACAACCTAGAGCTATCATGCACAAACCTTATCCCAGAACCTGTACCTCATGCCCAGCATAAATTTCCATGGAAGTGTATAATACAGCTTAAAGACCATTATAAAAATGGGTTTGAGGAAGACTACACTGCTGATGAGAGAGACTGAGGGCACAAACACGTTAAAATTGAAAAGTTCTGAGTATGAGTGCAGGAACACAGAAGGGGTAGTCATAAACTACTTTCAGGTAAAGCTTAATGAACACAACTCCGAAACATTTCACAACAGCAAGATTCTTTACCTTTATTGCCAACAAACTCTTTAACAGTAAAATCAAATAATGCCTTACACTTTCTTCATAATTTCTTCTAGAATAGCAATTTTCAGTATAAAATGCTGCACTTTAAAATGTTGACTGTAAAAGGACAGTTTGAAAAAGGAGTCTGGATTTGGTTGATCTTTGCACAAAAGCTGAAGAATGAGCATAGGACAAATAATGCAATTTACATTCAGTAAAGAAAATGTTTTTAGCAGAATGTGTACACACTTTGCATTTATATGTCTGTAGCTTGGCATATACAGCACAAAGAAATAATTTAGCAATGATACTAGCTGTTACATTAGGGATTCTGTGCCCACATAAAAATGTAAAATGTGTCTTCTGATTGTGAGCTGTATGCACTTAAAATGTAAAATCTCTGCCCAATAAAATTGCTTCAAAGTCACCTTGTAAAATGGAATGTACAAAATAACACTAAATGCTACATGGGTGGATTTTTAAACAGATGATTTTTTTTTAATCTAAGTGCAATGAGTTTTATATTTTTAGAATTCAGTGACAGAAAGCAGAGTTCTGTTTTTCTATGTGTAGAAGCCTCTGTGTGTACACATATATATGTATGTATGCATACACAGACCCACAAATCTATAGAATCATGTAATAGACAATGTTAAGATCAGTATAATACCATTTTTGAAATTTCTGTCTTTTGCCTTCCTATAAGGCTACAGAAAGATGCGATTCCTGTACTTTGTACCTTTTCAGTGCCAAGGGAAAGGATACAATACAAGCAAAGGAGAATATATAGAATTTGGCTCGTGAAGTGCCACTGTAAAATGCTGTCAAATGACCTAAACAACAATCCTGCATGTCTCTGGGATGACAGTGATATCTGAATCAAGTACTGCAGTTGAGAAACACCTTTCCACCAAGTGGAGATTCCCTTAGACAAATCTAGATTTGGAAGGTTCTGAAGTTTCCAAAAAGTTCAAAATTCTTCAGCTACCTCTTCTATATGTTTCTGGATAATCAAAATGTTTGCATCTATTTCCACGTCAGTCCTAAAGACAGGCCAGAACTCTTAGGTAACAATTTAAATATTTGATTAATGCAGACATTTCCTTTAGGATGATTTTTCAGCTATATCATCTCTTCTACCTAATAAAACTAGGGTAAAGATACGTTATTATGTTGGGTTTACATGGCAAGGTTTTAGAAGGGGAGGACTGCATGGGTGGCTCCTGTGAGAAGGCATTAGGAGCTACCTCCATGTCCAATGGAGTCAGTTTCTAACTTCTCCAGGTTGGACTTGCCACTGTCCAAAGCCAGGCCAAGGATGAGTCCACTGGCAGCACCACTGCCATAACATATTTCAGAAAGGGTAAAAATTGCTGCAGAGCAGCTGGGAGAGAGGAATGAGAAAATGTGAGTGAAACAGCCCTGCAGACACCGAGCTTGGTGCAGAAGGAGAGGGAGGAGGTGCTCCAGGTGCTGGGGCAAAGATTCCCTGCAGCCACTGGTGCAGACCATGGTGAATCAGGCTGCCCCCCTGCTGCCCATGGAGATCCACCTGCAGCCCATGAAGAACCCCACAACAGAACAGCTGAATGCTTCCTGAAAGAAGATACCACCTGTGGAGACCCCAGTCAGGAGAGCACTAATGGCAGAAACTGAAGAAAACCAACAGAGGGGCAGGTTTTCTGGCAGGGCCTGTCGTCCAATGGAAGACTCACACTGGAGCAGTCCCTGAAGGACTGTTACCTGTGAAAGGACCTACACTGGAGCAGGTCTTGAAGCTGAGGAAAACCTTGGAGGTTTCCATGAGGAAATCCCATGTTGAGACGGGGCAGGTATTTTTAATTTTGTCCTTATCTCTCACTATTTTAGTCTGTTACAATTATTTGGCAATAAATGAAATTATTTCCCCAAGCTGAATTTGTTTTGCCTGTGATTGAAATTATTAAGTGATCTCCTTGACATTATCTCAAGCCTCAAACTTTTTGTCGCATTTTCTGCCCTGTCCTATTGAGAAAGGGGAGGGATATAATGGACTGGTAGGCACCTGGCAGCCAGTCAAGGTCATCCCACCGCAACTATTAAATTTATCAAAATTTCACAAAATTCAAAATACATTAACAAAAATTGTACCTATTTCATACTGCAGGTGGAACAACAACTACTGAATTATATGAATCCTGGAGCATTTTGTTTTGTTCTGTTGCTTTACTGCTCTGCTCAAATGAGTAGCAAAATGCTGTAAGGGAATTTCTAATGAAATCAACATCTAACATAGTGGAAAATTTACACTTGGATCAATTCCTAAGCAAATAGGAAACCTCTGATGGTGCCTCCTCAGAGAGTTTTTCAAAGAGCTGGGAAAAAAAATGTAGACATCATCAGATCAGAAATGACAGATTTGGTCTCCTAGCACTCATCCTGAAAAACAATTATTTTTGCACTTAGTTTTGAACATGAAAAATATATGATTGTTTATCATCTTAAGTTAACCGTAAGCTTGGGTTTACAAATTTATTTAGCAGCAAACACTAGTTCTTGATATCTCATTACTTCTTTTTGACAAGTATCAAGAACAAGCATAATTATCAAAATAAAGCGTCACAAAAACAAGTGGAATGCTATTTCTTAAAAACTGAAGGCATATGAATAAAACCAGAAATCCTTGTTTGTGTTATCTTGGATTAGTTCTTTTTTATATTGCATTTCATTTTTAAAACAAGAATTTACATCAGCAGAGTTTCTTAGGAAATAAGAAGCAGCCAAAATATTCTCAAATGGAAATCAACCTCCAAGACATTTCCTCAAGTCTTTTTGGTATCATTTGCTCATAACTATGCCAGCATAGGAATTTGTGGAAGACACTTGGATGAAAATAGAGGAGACAGGTAGGACAAAAGGCTTCAGAGTGAAGTCATACAACTGAATAGAAGTAAACACCACAGTTTTATGTAGGAGTATAGAGTTGGACGTTCCAAAATTCTGATTCAGGCTCACATACTTCAGGTGTGCCAGATACCACTCTTGTCTTCAGTTTCACACTGGGAAAATTTAACAATAATATTTACTCATCTTCTATGGCTGTCAGAAGGAAATCCCATGTATTAAGCCTGAAGAACCAAAGGAAAGTGTCATATTTTTCAACTTTTAATACAATCCCACAGAGAGAGCTAGAGTTCAGGTAGACAGAGAATAGGAAGACAGCTACATAGGAAGAATAACTTCAAAAATTCTTGGGAAAGAATAGAAAACAAAAGTAATGTTGTAACCTAAATACATACAGAAAATCTCTCAGAACATGTGGAGAAGTGTACTTGAATATTAAGCTTAAACTTTGCAGAAAGAAACTGGCAAGAAGGAAGAACTTAATTTAGAAAGCATTGTAAAGGCTCTGGCTGGCAAATACAGGAACAGTAGAACTACAGAAAGAAAAAGAAGGAGAACAAGTGCCACTCTGAAAGGATCTATATAGCCAGGTAGTGTCCCTGTGAGTAAAGTGGGTACTCAGCCTTGTCTAACAAAAAAGCCTTGCAGCTGGACCTCTCATATCTGAGTGTCTTCATTAGTGTACTGCCCTGTAATCTCTTTTCTCCTTGCATTGTCTGGTTTTGAGCATACCCTGAACCTCTCAGACTCCCATCTAAACCCCAGCCTTTGTTATGATAAACTCAGCTTTTAACCCTCATCATAAAAACCCTACAAATACCATATACACTAGGGAACAAGATGTCTGCACAAATAGTCATAGAATTACCTGAACTTCCCTTTGTAATTATTTTCTTCCCATCCTGTTATTTTCTCCACCTGTGGTTCTAGCTCTTTATTATTGTGCCATATCTGTCACTCAAGCTAAAACCACCTGAGCACAGAATATACCCCTCTACATTCCTAGCATATTTTGGGTGATGCCACAATATAAACAGTAAACAAATAGTGATATCCATATCTATTATCATATGCTTTTGCAAGCTGGGTGTTTGCGTGATGGTATTTGGTTGAATCACATTAATTGAACTCACTGTTTTCACAAGCTAAGATAGTTAATTCTCTTGCCAAGATATCTTAGCCTTTGATGCTGCTGTAATATTCTCTAACCTCGCTCTTGTATCACACCCTATGATGTCTTCTTGTTTTGAAGGGTGAGGGTTTATTTCCATTGAAATGAGCCATCCTCTGACGTTAATAGAGTGAAGTTTGGGATAACAATAAAGAAATTACCTAACGGTAGCTGGAGAATAAAAAAAAA
>VXBB01004688.1:378282-401602 GCA_013399915.1 Illadopsis cleaveri | reverse complement strand
GATTTGTGCTGAAAACACAGTTTACAACTTAAGAATGTTTTTGTTATTCCTGGGAAGAACTTACACAGAGCCAAGCTTTTTCTACTTTTCCGACTGCCATGCTGAAAAGGAGGCTGAGGGAGCATGGGAGGTAGGAAGGAGTGACACCCAGGACAGGTGATGTCCANCTTTTACCCTTCTGATTCTCTGCCTGGTCTCGCTGGTGGGGGAGAGAGAGAGCATGTGCATGGGGCTTGGTTGATGGCTGCACTTAAACCATGACAACCATACAAAACAGAGTATTGGTATAGAAAATAAAACATTTTAATGAATTAGAAGGAATTAATGCAACTTCCAGTTAATTCAAATTAGCTTCTTAAATCCCTTCTATAGAATAAGGGCCATTAGTAATATTAAACTTCACTAAGGAAAACACTATCTCTTTTCTTGGTGGAATGTGAAAATGTAGTTAAAGTACGGTTCATGCTCCTGACTTAAAGCCTCTGATATGAACTGAAAAATTAAAGGAAGTTCAGCCTAAATTAGAGCCTTTTAAAATATCCACAAAATAGTAACCTATTGTTCTCATAGGATTTCAAACTCTAATGCTTAATATCCAATAGATTGGCAAAGGCAAATTCTAGACCAAATATTTGGTGTAACTTGAGTTTTGCCCATTATTCTTTCTTCTTGCTGGCTGAAAAAAAAAATCTTGATGTAATTGTACCCTGGAGAAAAACAGTTTCTTACAAAGCACAAAGCCAGGTGCAGGAGAGCTTTTATTACAAACAAACATCCTTAAACTGAGGCCTGTGACCTGTTTAGAACTGTTTAGGATTTAACCAGTTGTAAAAGAGATACCAAAACTCTAAGATATATACTGTGTTTAATATTCAATTAATTGTTCTAATGAGCATCAAATAAAGGGATTTTATATAATTCTCATTAAGGAAGTATAGAGAAACATTTTTTAAAATAAAGGAAAATAGCACTTTGCATTACAGAAATAAAATACTTATGAATCTTTTGAGACAAACATTTTAATATGAAATAGCACAATAAACTCTTGGGCAATGTTTTCTTATTAACATCATACTGTGAGGGGAGTTGTCTTAGAAAGTTTATTTACATTTTGTTTAATGAAGGAAGAAATATAGACAGTTTTCACCAGAATTCAAAAATTTCTTGAATTAAATCATTATAAATGCAAACAGGATGGATTTGAAAAGGGGAATTCTAAACACTTACGGGATTTAATATTGATTTCATACAAAAAAGGGTTTTTGACCTTTGTCCAGAAGTGAACATGATACCTGTCCCGTGGCATAGTCCTCTTTATGTTCCACAATGCCTCACTTGCACAGAAGAGAATTTCATTCTTTATACTTTGAAATCAAGAAGAAAGTCCATGAACCATGCACTCATCTCCATGACCTTCAGTCATCATAGTAGGATGGTCAGAAGAGAAAATATATGCCAGTAAATAAAAAAAAGGTCTCAGTGAAAAAGTCATAGAAAATCAACAACTAAGTTTCATTATTGACAATTTTCTTTTGCAGATATTTTCTTTGCAATATTTTCTTTATAATGTTAAATTTCAGGCTTTTACTATAAACAAACATCCTTTTGCTATGACTGTAGCCAAGTTCAATATTCTTTGTTCTCTATGTTTAAATGAATTCACCACAGGCCATAATTAACTTTTGGATTTAATAGAACTCTGGTGTTGATGGCAGGTGGCAAGATTTTGGTAGTAGGGGCTGGAGAGGTGACTTCTGTAAGTCAGTCAGACAGAGCCAGCTTAGCCAGCTACCAGATGGACTCACTACTGGCTAAAGCTGAGCCCATTATAACATATTTAAGAAAGGATAAAAAATGTGGTGTGGCAGCTGTTAGAGAAGTGAGAAATATGTGGGAGAAACAGCCCTGCAGACACTGAGGTCAGTGCAGAAGGAGGGGGAGAAGTTGCTCCAGGGCCCAGAGCAGAAATTCTCCTGCAGCCCATGGGCAAGACCATGGTGAGTCAGGCTGTGCCCCTGTGGCCCATGGAGGGCCACAGTGGAGCAGAGATCCACCTGCAGCCTGTGGAGGGATCCGCATTGAAGCAAGTGGATGTGATTTGAGGCTGAAGGTTGTGAAGAGACAACGTTGGAGCTGACTCCTTCCAGGCAATGGGTCCATGGAGAAAAGCCCACAGAGGAGCAGGTTTTCGGGCATGACCTGTGACCTTCTCGAAGCAGTCCATTCCTGAAGAACTGTACTCCACTGAAAGAACCCATGCTGGAGAACTGTGTAAGGGACAGAGTGTATCCTGTGGGGGGGACTCCATGCTGGAACAGAGGAACTGCATCAGAAAGAGGATGACTAGAAATGAAGTGTCATGAATCGACCACAACTGCCTTTCCCCATCACCCTCTATCACTTGAGGCGAAGAGACAGAAGTGAAGGTAGGAGTGAAGAGGAACCTGGGGAGAAGAATAGGGTGGTAAGAAGAGGCTTTTAGTTTTGTTATTATTTCTAACTATCCACATCTGTTATTAACTTGCAAAAAAAATTAATTTCCCAAAGTCAAGCCTTTTTTTCTGTGACAAGAACTAATGAGTGGTCTCCCTGTTGCTATCTTAGCCCCTGAACATACTGGTAGCATTTTTGTCTCCTGTCCTGCCGAGGAGGAGACCTGAACCAGATGGGCATCAGGTGGCCAGCCAAGGTTCACACATCACAGTCCTGTGTTGTACGCTGTGTTGGCAAACCAGATCCAGTACAACTCTGTGAATAAAATATAAGCAATTTCATGGGGTTGGATATCTGAAGTTCATTGATAACTGATAGGATGAACAATTTCTAGTAACAGCAGATTTTCAGAGAGGTGATAAATAGAATAGTCTTAGCAAAGACGTTACATGAAAAAGAAGAGAACTGTGCCCTTTATAAAAGCTAGATACTTCGCATTGTGAATCAGAACAGTTATGGGAGGTCATTCTGTACAGAACACCATCCTTCTCTGAAATGTTGATGAAGCACCTTCATGGACAAGAAGATTAAATTCTAGTGACTTTGTCTCATCATCAGATTAAAAACAAATTCGTTATTTTAGGACCTGCAGCAAAAGGTATTTGAGAATCACTCACCAGGCCAGGGCAGAGAGAGTGCAGTGACCAGGAATAAGGAAGATCAAGGATATAGAAGCAGCATGGACACACAGTCATTTTCTCTGGAAGCTCTGGGCTGCTTGTGAGTTTGAGGTGCAAAGTCTGGAAAGTGATCAGATCCATCCTCTTTATTATTTTATTATTTTTTCTTTTCTCTAAGGCATTTCACCTGTGGAAAGAAAAGGTAGGAAAGAGAGGGGGACTTGGGTCATGATGACTAGTTAAAGGTCTATCGTTGGTGTGCATGAACACAAAGAAGCAGCCCCTAAGACCCAATAAGGGATCAGCAAATGAAAAAGAAAAATGAGGTGACAAAGTCATGATCAGCATACAGAGCCCCAGCAAAACTCCTTTGGAATAGGCAAAAAGAGGGTTTTTCCCGATGTAATAACCAGCTGAGTTACGTTCATGTAGGACACATTTCCACACTTCCTTTATTATCTACTGTTCTCTATGGCTGCACTGCATTAATTTAAGAATCACCATTCTAGTACATCCACTTGCAGAATTAGAGCATATTTATTCTATCTTTAAACTTACTTTGAGGAAAGAATCAACATTTTTAGAGTCATATCCTAGCTTAACAACTTAACTAACAATTCATAGAATTCACTGAAACAGTGTGTGTGTAAGTACCTAGACTTTGCCAAGTTACTAAATCTGGATGATTGACAGGTTTCTTTTTTAGTAATGTTTTCTGTGCTTCTGCTGAAGACAAAAAATCCTGATCTATAAGATTCAATTTTCAATTTAGTATCACATTTTAACGCACGTAAGACTGGCCCCAGCATACTTTGCTAATAAACCTCTTCAACTGCCTTAAAATATAAAAACGTAAGAAGTCATATTAAAGTACCTGAAATGACTAAATTATAGAAAGGAATAACATGCACTTCAAAGACAGTATATGAATACCCTAAAATTTCTGGAAAAATGCCAAAAATTTTGTGCATCTTACTCCCATATCCAGTAGAAAGTGTTTATCAGTTGTATATTCCATGATCTGTTATGTTTATCACCACATTTCCCTTCAATAGTTATTTACTGAGGTTTATCTTGCATAGTAATTTAATTTTTAGTTAGGCTTACTGTTTGTTTCAATATTTATTTAATTTAGAATAATAGCCAATAGAACAAAACTGTTGCCTGAGACCATGTCCCCATGCCAATAGCATGCAAAATTGTCTAGTAAATTAAAGTAACCAACAAGAGCTATCAAGCTTTATAGTGTCATTTCAAATTAAATTCTGTAAAAAAAGTCAGGCTTTATATTATTAACAACAGTAGCTGTAATACATATTTTTTCCTTATCAAAATGTAAAAGTGACAGCACAAGATCTCAAATACCAATTAATACAGACAGCAGAAAACATCTTTTGAGAGAAAGATGAAACAGCTTTCAATTGCTTATTTGTGGTGCACTGTAAGAGCAAGAGAGTAGCTAATGTACATGCCCATTACATTGTCTAAGACAAAAATGTGTGCCTAGGAGCAGGAAGTCCCTGCCCAGCTGATAAGAAAGGAGGACTACTCTACACTATTANCCTATTTTATTTTTAACCCTTAGAGAAATTATTCCAAGAAGATTTGAGTTTTAGATTGATTAACCCTTTCTATATTTTAAAGATTAATGGTCTATTTAAAAGTTTATCATTAGAAAAGGGGATAATTCTTTTATTTGCTCTATCTGAAACACCTATTTCTGAACTACTTTTAAAAAATTATGTATACATATTAAAAAACAATTATAATTTAAAAACATATTTATTAATCTCCTGGAAAAAATAGAACAATTCAGTGGAGTTAATAAAGTTAGAACAATGATAACTATACATTAACAGGCTTTTAGGTTTGGGATACATTTTATTTAATGAAATTGCCACTATGATTGTCAGTAGTAAATGAATTATAAATAAAATATATATTCCCTATGTGACCTGGTGGTTGGAATTCAGCTCCAGGGATCAGACTAAATTAATTTGATACTGTTATTTCAATATAAAGCAATAATCCACAGTAGAAAATCACCACACACAAAGTGTGAAAAATCTTTGCTATGCACTAAAGAATGCCAGCAATCAGAAAGACAAGGGGCAGATTTATTTGCTGTCTTCAGCAAATAAAGAGAAATACTTGAGGTAATATATTTAAGACCTCAAAACATTTTATGGGCTGAAGGGAAGTTAAAGTGGGAGTGTGAGTGTAAATCACACATGGAATTGTGGTGGAATTAATGAAGTAGGGCAATTGCTTTTTTCAGTTATAACTTTTAGTGTTCTTCATTTTGCAGTTCAGTTATAACTTTTAGTGTTTTCATTTTTCTGTTTGTACTGATTTAGAATCCACACACAGTGTTGGAATGGAAGAAAGTTACTTTACAGGGTTGCTGCTGAGTGCAGAAGTGTCTGTCTTAGGTTGAACTTTACTCTGGGTGTATTCAGTGGGGTTTTGGAAAGAGTGCGTCATACAGAGATACAATACAGGGTTTCAGATTTTCTTTTTGTAGTTGTGCAGGTGATAAAACATATGGTTGCTCTTATTTGCAGAATTTTATCATTACAATTATTATAATGGTCTGTAATCTAATCAGAGTAACCAGAGTAAATGCCAAATAATCACTTTGTTCTCCACCTATACACCTACTTGAAAAATATTTCTTACCTTTGGAATAATAGCTGCAGCTACATGCACAGCTAGCAGCTCTTGGGTAACTATGGAACATTGATGAGAGTTTAAACCTGACTTCCACGGGACTATATCATGCTAATAGCCTCAAGGTTATTCATCTTGACTGAGTGATATGGGACTCTGTGGTCAGAGAGATTGAATCATCAGGGGCTTCTAAGGTTACTATTGTCACATCATCCTTGGATCATCCACCCATCCATTCATTTGAGAATAAAAGGATGGGAGTCTCTGGGGAAACACTGCTGCCTGCTGCCCCAGTTTACTTCTACACTTTTCTTTTTCCTCAGGTACCAATGTTGAAGATAAAAAAGTGGCAGTTTGAAAGACTCATGGCATACTGAAAATGTTTTTTCTTCTTGTTTCATTTTTTGGATTTATTTTAGTAGAACTTCACTGTGGTTTCCTGGCTCACTCAGAGCCTTTAAAAGCGCAGTGCATATATTCCAAAACCACTGAAAAGGAATAATAGATGCAAACACTGTATTTAGTATGAAAAATAGCATTCATACCACACTTCCTTCTCATTCTTTATAGATACCAGCAGAGGTGATTTTGAGAAGCAATGCTGGACAATAACCACACATATTGTGCCAGTTTTACCTTAGACTGATCTAAGGTACATTAAGTGGATCACAGGATTTGTATCATGTTTTTTAAAGCATTCTCCTCCATTACACTTACTTCATGGGATTTAGGGACTTTTAACCTTAAGGATCACACCCATGAGCCAGAATGTTCTGTGATCCCAGTAATAAGAGCCATTCTACATAATTTTTTGGATATTTTTGTTCGTCTATTTGTACACAGTTTTTTTACGAAGCACAACCAAACTGTGAGCTCGTCTATTTGTCTGCCAACATGTTTGGAAGAGTTTCCATGATTTATACAATACCTTATGCCCTACTTAAGGTGAGAATGAAATTAAGTTCTCAGCTTGAAAAGCTTATTTCTAAGAAGACTCTATCAACCTGTATTCATATGGATAAGTTTCTAGAACAGAGAACTGTACAGAGTTCTAATTTGTACTGTAATACTTGGGGTATGGAAAAAAGGTGTAAAAGGACTTTTATCCTGTATAGGAACATATGTATAAAGTTTGACCATTGATAGCTCCAACATGAAATGTTCACCTCCAGACTTGCTAATGAAAAGCAGGGATCTATGATCAGCTAAATGAAAAAGGTGTTTGGTGGGGGAGCTAGAAGCAGTGACTTGTCACTGCTTGTCAATAAACCAGCAGTGAGCCTCTGCCTCTGATAGGCAATCTAAGATGACTGCAAAGAGATAACAGGTATGAAATATCTCAGCTCCCTTGCCTGTTATCATCGATCTGAGATTGCTTGCTAGAGCCTGAGTGAAGCGTGTGCCTGACCTGGCATTTAAACACGTACCTGCTCCCTGCCCGAACCCTGTGTCTTGCCCTTGCCTGCCCAAGCCACACTCAGCTCACTCCAGGCTCCTTTCAGTGAAGCCATGTGTCACTTTACTACCACCTCAGTTGTTTCACGGGGGCCTGGGGTGTCTCTCAGGCTCTTGTTACAGGACAAGCTGTGTTTTACATTCCTTTGTAATTTGTCTCACACCTCACCCTCAGGTCATAACACTAACATTACTTCTTACAAGAGAGAAAAATTTTGTTTGACCATACTCAAACTGCACATAGCAGTTTGCCTATTACAGCAAAACAGTTACAGATCATATAGAGGACTCTGCTGAAAGCTTTTCTCTGTCCCTCCATTAACTAAACTAATTTCAAAACAGGTTTTGTAAAACAAATGCTTTCTATATTCAGCCAAACATAAACAATATGCACAGAACAGGGCCAAAATAGCAAGTTTACACAAGGGTTTTTCTAGATTTATGCTTTACTTGCAAGTATGTGTGGACTTCTCTTTGCCCAGTAACACCCAGATATATGTAGCAGCAAACACAAAATACTGATGCACTGTCACAGCACCTTCTCTTTGAGGCTAGGGAACTGTATATCTTTGGGGTCATGACTAAAGCCAGACAACCTGGGTGAGCACATCACAGAAACCAGGGCATGCTATTCGACTCAGCTTCTTTTTGTTTCTCTCTCCCGCTTTAGAAATATTTAACTGTAAGTTGTCCCTTCAGCCTGAAGTTCTGCCCCCAGCCTCACTGCCCTAGAAAATAAATCACTAGCTTCATTACAGTAGATGAAATAGCATTATCTAAAATCTGTTCACCTACATATTTTTGAAGGGGTTTTTGGAAAAAAAAAAAAAAAAAAAAAAAGAAGTCTGTCATTTCTTCCCCTGGTTTTATAATTGTTTCATTTCCTTTCATTTTCCCCACAGAAATTTCTTTTGATTTACACTCCACATCACCTGCAGAATGGTAAGAAATAGGTAAATTAATAAGCATGTTATGTTTATACAACATGTTAGTGAGAAATCCTTCCTTTTCCACTTCTGCAACTCAATGAAATAGCTGAGCTATTTGGTAACTATCCTAGAAATTTTGGTTACAAATTCTATTTTTGATAGTATATGTATTGCATCTAAAAGTAAAATGTTTCATGGATCTGCTCTTATTAACTCTTTTCACCGTGTAATAGATATTAGCTTCAAAATGTCAGTTTCTCAGATCAAAGTTTCCTGTTCTATCCTGTGCCCTTATTGCCCCAAACCATCCTTTCAATAAGACTATGTTTTTTTGCATCTAGTTGTAACTTGATGTCTCCATGTAAAATAAAGCCACAGAATTTGTTGGCTCTTTTGTGATGTCTTCATTCTTCCAAAGGGATTGGCTTTTAAGGTCACATGCTTGACAATACTCTTTCCAAAAGCAGGGATGGATGGATGGATGGATGGATGGATGGATGGATGGATGGATGGATGGATGGATGGATGGATGTTAAGTGCCTGTGTCCCCAAATTCAAGTACATTGCACAACAGACTCACTAATGATTCACAAAAGTTATCTTTCATGGTCACAGAGCACTTATTTCAAGTTGGCCAATGTACCTGCTGCTTTCCTTGTGGAAATGGGTGGAGGTCCTGCTTGCTCTGTTATGTCAGCTTACAGGCACTGGGATCATGACCTGAGGAAAATTACTTTCATTTTTGTCTGGAATAGAGGGAGAGGATGTTAACCGTCCCTCCCTTTGTGTTTTCCTATACCTTATGTATTTTCATTGATAGTCTCAGCTGCATTCCTACAGCCAGCTGTCTGTGTTTTTAGTGAGGATAGGAACTGATTTCTGGCTCATGTTGTGTTATAACATCCAAGCAAAATATCAAAAGGTATGTTCTTTGATATCTTCATTGACAGTATTCCGGACCTTAACTGGGTATGTGCAGAAATATGCTCTTCAGACAGCAGACATGGCTTCATGTTTGGAACTTTCAACTGCATTTGATACTCTACCAGAATCTGACATTTTAGTTGGCAATATGAGATCATACCCAAATTTCAGAAGCCATTGTGCCATGATCCTCTTAAATGTCTCTCTCTCATGCACCCTCCTCCACCTTCATGACAAGGTATTCTAAAAATACCAGCATGAAACACTAGAATAAGCAGTAATTTGTAGATGTTTGATAAGAAGAGTCACCTATCCAAAAACCATGGAACCCAGAGGAATGAGTAGTGTACCTTTCTAGAGGATTTATCACATGGTTAACTGCACTAATTGGAAACACACAAGAGCCATTCTGGCTAGAAACACGGTGGGTCACTTGTCTGGTCCTTATAACACACTTCTAAACATCATTTGGCAAATTCTTCCCAGCTAAAACTTCATGTAACTCTTTCTGTGAGTGTTCTTCCCTTCATCTCCTTGCGTGTGCTTCCTGAGTAATTCACAAATGTTTTCTGACATGACCCTAATCTGTTCTCCTTCTTTGGGAACTTATGAGCCCTCTTTTCAGACTAAATCAATATCCCTCTACTTTCCAACATGCCCTTTTCTAGGGCTTTTTGAGGTGAGCTTAAAAAAGATGAAAAGGCACATATTTTATGTTAGCTCATTTCTAAGTGCTTAATTGTCATAGAATAACCCATAAAACCTCAATCCTTCAGTTTCAATGCCTTTTGTCATGTCATATTTTCAACTCAAAGTTACCTAGGCATGTGAAAGTCTGGTACTGGTCCAATCATCTTAACTAACCTGAACATGCAGCTTTAATGGTCTTATTCCCATATAAATCCAAAATTCATAAATGAGATTTCCTTGTATCAGAGACTGTGAGATTCTGAGTGCAATCAATGTGTTCTGACCATGTTTAATGCTAAAAGCAGGTGTCTGGGGAAAAAAAATATTCCTTTCCAATTAAACATGTTTCTTGTGTTAAAACCATGCAGTCAAAGCACTCTCCCAGGAAACAGGAGTGAGTTTGTCATCCAGTTTCACCTCTTACATTCAGTGATCCAGGCTATACATAAAAGGTTAGTCTGAGACCAGGTCAAACAGCTCTTATAATAACCATAGAACTGGTTATTCAGGCTTGCAGAATTCAAAAGGATCAGATAGACAGACGACATGAACCAGATTGAGCAACCTGTGAATACCTGAAAAGGGTATTCACAAGAAGTTGATGGAGGAAGAAAAGATGAAGAGATGTGCATGGGATCTAATTCCAAAGACAGAGCATGCTTAAGCAAACAATTTTGAGGTAAAATACCTTCAGAATCTTCCATTCCTTCAAATCTGCCAATGCAACATTTTATAGTATTTATACAGGATTTACTGTAACCCATTTGACATTCATTCTTGTAGCTTTATGCATCTTAACTATAGCACATTCTGTTTGTTCTGTCTCTTTGCTTGGCTGACAAGCCTCAGATACTATATCCAGGTCTTCCTTTTAGTTCTGCTCTCTGCAATTTCTATTTTAAAGACATTTCAAACTCATCCAAATTCATTTTTAGGAGGGAAATTTCTGACGTGAATAAGATTATTCTGATATTAATTGTGGCCATGTAGGTTTTTTACATGTCCATAAGATATATACCATCTTCCCAAGACATCTAAAGAAGCAGTGGATGGGGTCCATGTATACATCCTGACATTTCCTCAAGCCCCACCAGTCCAGTGAAGAATGGATATAGACTGGGCAACAGTGCATCAAATGCAGTAGTATTGATGTCTCCTTTCTAATGTCCTCCTACTATCTCAGTACCTCCGCTGGTCAAGTGCAGAATCCTGACATGGAGCCACCTCTGAATTGCTCAAGACCCTCAGGACCTGACTGTCTAGTAAAGGAATAACTTGACTCATTTCCCTTCAATAATTGGTGTGGGAGAATTAAGTTTACTTTACTTTTAAAAATACAACATACAGTTCTCCACCTTATCATCTTAATAAAGCCCAAGAGTATGAATCCCTTAATCAACATCTTTTAGGTTCAGACACAGTCTTTATTTTATCTTTATCAACTGGGTAATTTTAGAGAGATGTTTATAATAATTTCTATTGCAGGATCCTTTCTCTACTTCTCCTTTCCTGAGCAACCTGACAACCTTTTCCCTGACTTTCTCTTTAGCTGACATTATTTTCAGTATTGTTGTAAGTCATTGTAAAATGTCACTGCCAGAATCCCACAACTGTCACCAACAGTCGTAGGTATAGTCAGACATATTTTAAACACCTTGATGTATTGATCTAAGTTGGTGGATCTGCTTCCTTTGTCACTGTCAGAGGTGAAGTCTTGCCATTTGAAGAGATATCTATAAGGAATGGGCCAATGTCAAATAATAAATCAGGTTAAAAGCAGATAAGGAAAAAAAGCATATGGAAAAAGCTATGTCAAAATGTGAACTACTTGCCTGCTGTATAGAAGAAGACCAAATTCAAGGCTTTCTTTAGAAGTCATTACACCCTTCAGCTTCAAGCCTGTTACATCACTGTTTCAACTTTGGTCAACAAGGGTTTAAAGCTATAAATGTTCCCTGGAAGGAGAAAGAAGAAGAAGAAATACCAAAGGAAATATCTACAGCAGCTCTGAAAGATACCTTATTTCCACCAAACCATTAAAAATGTCAACTTCCTCCTCCCCTCCTTTGTTTATATAAGTCACTTATCAGAGTTACATGTCAAAATACTGCAGTACACAGTTTTCTTTGTAGCATCTCCAGATCAAATGGAAACGGGATGCAATTTTTTAGACTTGTAAAAGAGAAGCAAATTATACAGATATTAAAACATAACTAGAGTCTATTCAGAGATTTTTTACTTCTCAAGAAGTTTTTTAGATGTATTGGGAAAACAGGGAGCTGCCTCCTGGAATAAAAAGGACTGTCAACCATACAGAAAATTTTAAAAAAGGGATGGAGGGAGGCAGAGAGGAAGAAGGAAAGGAAAGGTTCTGTAATATGAAGAATAGAGAAATCTATCTGCTGCCCCTGTTTTTGGTATAGACATCATATTAGGCAAAGGAAGGAAAAACTGGATGAATATGTGAAAGTGTAGAGCTGCAGGGAGGGAAGTCTAAGAAGAATCAAGCAACCATCTTTAATCTCCTGAAAGCAAGACTTTCACATGCAGCAGCATAAAGACTTCCTGTGAATATTGAACTTTCTTATTACATAATACAAAAAAGGGCTAAGGCAGCATAAAGTGAACACAATTATATTACACTGGATATTATCAGAAATTAATACAATACCATTTGAAAGAGATTTATGACAGTGGTATAGCTTTTCAGCAGTTAAATAAAGACTTTTTTGCACAAAACTGGCTGTCACCTCTGGTAAGTGGAAACACATGCATTTTCATTCCACCGCATATAACAGAGGCATTTTATCCTGAAATTTAAAAAGCACACCCAATACATCAGTAATCAACCTGCATTTAGGGCTGCATATAGATCTAGGGCAGGTGTGGAAGCTTATGTGGAATCATATAGGCTTGTGAAAACATCCCATTTCAGCTGTAACTTAAAATTTTATGGAGTCACATAACTCAAGTTACTCAAGATGAACTCTTCACTATATTTCTCTGCATTCATGACTCACATTTCTGAATGCCACCTCCAGTCTCTCTTACTTGCCTCCCTACCCCCACTCTCAGCCTCACCAGCCTTTTTTGATATGGTGCAATGCAGAGTACAAAGAAATAAAACTATAGAGAAGATCAATATAGTATATAGAAAGGAAAACAGTTGATGTTGATTTGCTCATTTGCTCCCCTCTGTAATAAGAGTGACTAATCGGCAGTAAAGTTCTCCAAAATTTCCTCAAAAAAGGTTTCTGAAGCAAGACACTAGATGGTGTCTTGTCTTTGGTTGAAAGGAGAATTTTACAATCGGCAATGGGCAAGTGACAAGTCACCCAGACATCTTACCTATATTGCTATGTGTCTTCACTTCCCTGTCTTTGTCCTGGAGCCCTAAAGTAGGAGGAAGCCAGACAGACCCATTTCACTATTTACTACAATTGTTTTTCGTAAATTCTTGACAGAATTTGAAGCATTCATTTTATTTCCAATTTTATTCCTGGGTGTGACTTTGGATGGGTTGTTGTGGCTTTGAGTGGTCAGGAGCGAGGAGGGGCTGTTTAATCCACAAGACTAGCAGAATTATATGCCGTGCTTAGTTTAGTTTCACTTTATGTGTCTGTTCAGTCATAACCCTTTTGAACCACAGGGTATATTTTCCTGCCTATTTCTGCAATGGCTGCATCAAATCTATTCACTTCAGAAACAGTCTTCCTTTGATAGAAAACCTCTTAGATACAAGATGACAATCGCTGTCATTAAAATTCTCACAATCTAAAAGCTATAAGTGTTCAAATAACAATTCCTCTAGCATGCAGCAGATAAAAACTGTGCTTTGATTTACTTCTTAACACATTACTGAAGTCATCTCTTTGAAAGCTTTACAGCATGATTATTTCCCAGCAGCAGGGTATGCAGAGCCTAATTGAAACAATTAAGGTGACATCTAACAGCTTCAGTTGCATTTTGAGGATATCAGTTTGTATTAATATATTTCCATATGAACAGCATTCAAATATATGTAATTCTGTCAGCCTTTGGTTAAATTATAATCTTAGAGGAAAATTTAAAATTCCTCTTCAAAAAGTTTGAATGTAGTTAGGGAAAAAGGACTGCCTGTGCCTATTTACTAAATAACCAGTATCGCATCCTGCAAAAGAAACACATTTATCCAGGACATGAAATGCTGCCTCCTGGTTGTGTATCATTTCTGATAGCGGCTATCTGTTATAATGGAAAAAGCATCAGTGATGCATCAGGATCTATCTGGCAAGGTACTGCACGGTTCTCAATCACTTGGTCTCTGCAAGGTGACAGATGTTGCAGTTCATGCTTTTTTTTCCTACAGAAACTTCAATGCACTGAAAATGTCAAGTTACAGCAGCAGCAAGATCTCCATCTATTTATTCCAAACTGAATATAAGACAAAAGTCACAGCACGGAATTGACTGCCTCTGATGCATTAGATGTGTTTCTCTCATTGTGAAATTCTATCAATGCCTCTATTTCTTTTTAAGTAATGCAGCAACATTTCGATCAAGATCAGAATCACTATGTGGGTCCCACAAACCTGTGCCAGTTCAAAAGTTTCCATCATGAATCAACCTGTATTGCCTCTTCCTTTGGCTACAACCAGAGCAGAAAGCTTTCTCTGGCATGGTGTGATGGGGTTACACCCAGTCCTCTGTGCTGTCCAGCCTGCTCTGTTCTCAGTGCCTGTCCCTCTTACTCTCTGGGCTTCAGAGATAAGTTAAGACACATGTTCACCCAAAGAGTGAGGCAAACAATGGAGTGGGAAAAAAAAAAAGGAACCTGATGGTGGTTCAGATTAGGAAACACTGTTATTTAGATTATTCTGGTCACTGTTATCTGATTTCAAGCCATTCTAAGTTTTAGAGATAGCAACATAAGCAGAAGCCAGGTTTCAATTCGTAGTGATAAATATAGAAACAGGAGGCTAGGCAGGGAGGACTGTTGTTTAATATATCATGCTTGGTATATGCTGTGAATTTCCAGTTTTTCTCCCATGACATCTCCCTGAAAAATACACATTGAAAATATGAAACTTCTTTGTTTCTGCTTCAAGTTGTCCACTGCTGCTTATGGAAAGGTTTTTGTTTTCTTTTTCATTAACTGGATTGTATTGCTTTTCCTTTCTCTCAAAAAGTCATTATAACAGTCTTTTGAAACAAGAGGTTTATCTCCCTCCCCCCCAAATAATTAATACTTTGCAGTGCCCTAATTTAGAGGCCAGAAGAGTTTTTATGCAGCCTGAAGGAGAGGGAAGAGAGTGTAAATCAACATTAATGATTTATTTGTAGCTAGCCCTTGGTATATGAGATTATATTCTAGAAGTTAATTTTCCTTTAAAATAATATATTTAAAGCTGCTACAACCCCTAAGGTGTTCATTGTGTTCACATGTTTTGTATTCATTCAACCCCCCAAAACAACCCACTAAGAGGAATTTCTCAGCATTCTGATATTTCTCTTTGTGTTAGGTGAGTGAGAAAAGGAGAACCAATTTAAAGCAAGAACATTTTAAACAGCAGCCCCTAAATATTTTCACCTCCTTTCTTAAGTTGAAGAGGTGGGGAGGGGGAGGGGAATTTGCACTGTAAAATTACAGTTGATCATGAGTTGTTATATCTGTCAAAAATCCGACTGAATGAGAAGACCATGTTGCTGACACAGGAAGACTTCTCAAACAGCCCTCATACAGGTTCAAAAAAATACAGGATATATCAGAAGCAGACATTATGAATTCATCCCATCTCCATTGCATGGTGCTTGCAGGCCACACCACGAGAGGGATGCTGCCTGATATGCACAACTCAAGTCAAAATATTGCAGACAATTGTAATGTTGAAATTTTTTAGACGATGTCAACGTGCCCTCTTGTACCTACTGAAGTCTCCCCTACCTCGTCCTAACCAAACAGTTTAGAACACAGGACACTACAGTGAGAAATGGCGTTGACTTAATGACTCTTTCCCAACGAGTGTTATTTGAGAATAGGATAAGCCCAAATCAAAGCAGAGAACTTCAAGAGAATAGGTTCAGATTATCTACTTTTAATAAAACAACAAAATATAATTTTTTTTGTAATTAAATACTATATCACACTTAAAAAAACTTGTTATGATCAGTCAGGAAGAGAATTTATAGTAATATTGACTTTTTTTCCCAAATACTACATTTGAAAATGTCCAATTCTAAAAGCTTCTATGATGTTTTCTAAAATTTTCTCTGCTTGAAAATATTTAATATTTTAATTTAGTTTTCTTTCATCTAGGGCAATTACTTTTAAAATCTTTGCGTTTTAAAAAACTCAGTTATTTTCCAGATATTTTTGATGCATTTCAAATAAACAAAATCTTAGATTTGACAACAAAAAATGCACTGCAAATTGTATATTTAAAACCTATTTACAAAGTTTGACTGAAGTCTTCCCTTCATGAGCGGAGGAATGGATATCACCTGGAAAAGAAGGAATAATATATGTCAACATAGCCATGGTGAATACAATTTGAAAATAATTATGGTGTCAACTAGGTTATATTTTTGTAACAGATATTTTCAACAACATTAAGTACAATGAATTTTACCAAATTATTCCAGAGTTTTGCATTATTTTTAAATAGCAAGGAAATTCTTCATATATGTGTTCATGTATTTGGAAAGAGAAAAGCTTTATCAGCAATTTTACGTTTTTTAAGAAAAGACTAGCATAGTAGCTTTTTCACTTGAATCTCTTTGGAATCTTAAATCAGTTTATAAAATGCAAAATGGAGCTGCACAGGCAGCATTAAGAATCACTAGCTAATTCTGACACTGCATGAATTTTCATACAATTTCAAAGGTGCGAGTCAATATCAAATGTTGTGAATGACTTCAGTGAATCACACACTGTGTCTCCTCTGAGAAAATGATGAGATGAAGTAGTTGGTACAAGAAACAATTGGGAAATCCACTGAACATTCAGTTCACAAAGACTTATGGTTCCTTTTGCATTCTCATAGTTACAAAGAGCAGACTGAGCAGCCTTGTTATGTTTACTTAGCAAAATGCAACACCGTTGTGACAAAAATAAATATACAAGGGCATACGTTTCCAAAAGCCTGAACCCACTAAATTACCCATATTGTCTGGAATTGCAAGCAGAAGAAAAAGCATAAATAGTACCTTGTAAGGTAGAATTTGAGCATATCCCAACATAAACAAAAGGATTATGTTTTGGACCCAGGATAGGTGCTCAGGCCACTTTTCTGTATTGAACAGAAGTTGCTTAGGCAGGGATCCAGACAGACCGGATCAGGCCAAGAAAAGCTTCCAGTTAGCTTTGTTTTATTTACCTGCTCAGATTCTACTCTACAGTTTGAAATAAAAGGGTGCACAGGTGTATTATACCTGGTCAATGAAATATCATGCCCCTAGTCATTCATTGTAATGCAAAACAGTTTCTCTCACTACAAAACCCCCAGAGGCAGCTGCAGACTGTGGCTGCACACAGCTCTCTAGGTCAGCTGACATTCCTGCTTGCTTTTATAAAGTTTGGCCAGTCAAGAGCAAAGCTCAGGCTTTTCAGATGAAGTACTGACATGGTATTTTGTCTTGTGTGGACAAAAAAAAGTACACTATTGTGATGCATAACCTGAGCAAGATACACTAATCAGGCAGAGTAGCCAAGCTTCAACTGAAAAGTAATAAACCCTCAAGCTGTTCCTGTATTCCTCCAAAACTTCCACCTGAGGTTTTTAAGGACTCAGATGACTTCTCGCAATCTGCCTACTTTAGCAAAGGAAAGAAACTGAAGAGGGATATGAGAACACAAGCTTAAACTGAAGCTGGAGCCAGAAGTGCAGTCTTAGTTAGCACAGTGCACAGAGAGGACAAGTTGAGCAGGGTGAGGGCAGGGTGTTTTCTGCAAGCTGCTTGTAACACAGCCTCTGTGAGATGTGGATTGGTGAAACAATTCACATTAGCTGAACTCAGAAGTGGAATTCAGTGGCCTAAAAACAGGCACCAGCCACAAAAGTAATTATATAGTACCCTTACTTCTCTCCAAAAGGGTTTTGGTCAACAACTGGTCTTTTCTGTTTGCCACATCTTCCAGCCCTGTGTGGATGTCTTGGGTACGCTACAGCATCAAACATCTGCATCTTGGCCGCTGACTTTCCTGACATATTTTGCAGCAATGCTTCAAAATAATTCTCCTTTTGTCATGTTTTGTAAATAGCTGAACAGCTTGTTTTAGAAAAACATTGGAAAGTCTTTTTGAGTATTTATTGTCCAAGGAAATTGTAAAGTGCACATTCTTTCCAAAAACATAGCTGTAGGACTTGTACGTCTTCCCCATCAGAGCAGTTGATTCAAGTAGTAAAAAAACCCACTAACTTTATCATAAAGATTTTGATTCCACTGGCAGAGTTATTGACACCATGAAACATATGCTACATCACTTGAATATTCTCCAGTCTTGCTGATACATCAACCAGGCTTTAAAAATAGCTTCCAAAAATAAAATCTGGTGAAGATGTGGACTGCATTCCCTCTACTCCAGGTCTGAAAATAAAGCACATTAGAGAACGAGGGCACAGAGCCAAAGCTACACTTACCAGGTCATTAATGCAGAAAAGCTTTTATTTTTCGTGGTTGTTGTTAAATACAGCGTAGCAAACCCTAAGGCTCCACATGCTCTAGCCCTGCACACACACTTCTGTGCCATATGTAACACCCACACACATCCTGTGCTATCTCTCCAGTATGCTACCTCATACATCTTCTGGAGGAATCATACCTAGCAAGTCAGACATTCACCATTAGGAAGCCTGGGCTGCTCCAGTAACAGTGCTGTGAGTCATGGCTGTCTCAGTGCCTCAATCATTTGAACAGTTCCAGAGACCAATATCGTTCTTTGGGAATAGATTCCAACTTCTTCCCAGGAAGCTTTGTGCTTTTCACTCTGCACATGGATTTGAAGGGTCTGCAGAAAGGGACAGGTTGGCTCAGTATACAAGGAACATGTCACATATATTTGGCTTTTTCTAAAAGAAACAGTATCCAGTGAGAGTAAGAAAGTCCAACTCTTACTCTTCATCATTCACTATACCAGCCAGCTGACGTCATTCCCAAAAAACACCACATCTGAACAGCCAGGTTAAGAAGGGATGGAATTAACAACACCAGTGGATTTTTAAAACAATGCTGTAAGCCCTAAGTCTTGCCAAATAGGCACAGTGTCTCTGGTACTGACAGCCCAGTGACATTTTATGTTGAAGTATTGGCCTGTTGCCATAGTGAGAATAGGAAAACCTGAAACTTTGAAAACACACAAACAATTATCTTAGGTCTGATCATGCTCTAGTCTAATGAAACAAAATGCTTTGGCAATATATTCTAAAAGATTAGTCAAAAGGTTCCCTGGAAGCTCAGATTTGCCTCTTTTGTCACCTATACAAGACCTTAGCAGCTCCAGGGTGTCAGCAGGCAGGATGCCTCTGAAAGGTACCAGTTGAAACTTTTCAGGGAGCCCCAGGACATACTGTCTTGCAGTTTGAGCGGATTAGTCATATGATACTGAGGTGTCTGACAGCAAGGATTTTTTATTTTTTTTTTTAATTTACAATGGGACATTTTCTAGTTAAGATCACCCAGAGTCTGATATCTACATGCAGATACAAGAAAAATATACATAGACTTGTATGTATTTATGCAGAGGGATATAAAAAAGATACACACACACACACACGAGAAAGACTGTTTTCTGTTTCATAAACTATGAAACAACATATACATGGGAAAGCCTTGATAAAGAGGGTGGGTAGAACACTGGATTTATAAAAGATTTTAGGCAAAAATGTTGTTGAATGTTTTGGACCTAAATCCCCCTCCAAGCCACACTAGCAATGATGTAATTTCAGCAGAGTTATTTGTATCGGGCAAGAACTAGAGGGAAGAATATTTCTCCAGGTTTCTTTGCCTGAGTGAAAAAAATGCATATAGCAAATCTCAGGTGAGTTTCTCTACTGAGGGTATATCTTGCATGCCTATATGCATGGAATTTTCGCTGCATCCTTTCACTAGATGCAGCAGATCCTGTTGCCCATGATAATGGTTTTTTCACTGTAATCACCATTGAAATAACAGAGCTACCATAACATGTTCAGCCTTTTAATGAAAATAGTTTCAAAGGTTGTGCAGGGTTTCACAGCAATATAAATATTGCCTTGCCCTTTTCACCTGCAAAATAACTCACTGGTAAAATTTTGCTGTGTGGCAGTCATAAGAATTATTTAAGAGTCTATGAGAACAACATTCACAGTATATTTGCTGTAACATATTCACACTTGCACACACAGACCTGGAGGAGTCTGTACGAAGTATACCCACCAAAAATTCCCCTTGATTTCAGTGAAGCAATCACAATGGATACTTTTGCATCTTCTCAAGGGCAAAAAAGGATTGAGCCTTGAGGAGTGGGAGTATCAGCCCAGGTTCTGTTGGCATCTTTTGGTGGTAGTCCTCAAAATATAGCAAAATTGAGAGTTTGCGGGCTTTGAAGTGTGTCACACTCAGAGATTGCCAGTCACAGCCTGCTGTGGCCCAGGAGAGCTTAAAGAGTCTCACTTAGGACTGCTGTTTATAGGGCCACAAGAGGGTTTTGTCATAGTAATTTTCCATCCTGGTTGCAAGTTGGGTTGATAACTTTCTTGGAAAGTTCAATCACAAAAAAGTTGCTCCACTTGGATTGTTATTCAGGCAAGAAAAAGGAGTTCCCAAGGTTGTCAGTTAAAAATGTTCCCAAGGTTGTCAGTTAAAAATCAGGACCTCATTAGACAGCAGTAGTTGCTGGGAGCAGATTATTCCAGCCTGAGAAAAGCAGATGAGGCCTGCCAACATCTTTCCGTCTAGTCTAGCCTATGAGAGGGACAGTATCTTTATTGGAATGCCTCACTCTTCTTATAAACTATACTCTTTTGTACACATTCTAGAAATTAAAAAATAACATTTGACTTAATTGAGCTTTTTTGTATCCAAGTGCCATTTAAGAATCTGGGCCCATGTAATTCTATTTTTCAACAATCACAGTACAATTTTGGTACAACAAGACAGTTCCTTCTTCACAGTCAAAAAAAAAAGAATCTTAAATCCACTGCAATTAATAGCAAAGTAGAAAAAATTAACATTGGCATTGTCTAATACTTGTTATAAAGCAAAGAGCAAAGACTTTTTTTAAAAAATATGATGACACAATACTGAGCCCAGTTGCCATATAATAATACTGTAAATATAGGATAATCGACAATCTGAGTAGAATGTAACCCCAGGATAATTATGCACTTCTCTATATCTTTAAAACAAAGCCTTATCGTCACATCTAAAAAGTGGAAGTTACATGGTAATTATTCTTTGAATTACTTTGTAACTGGTAGTATAATTATCAAGTAATCTGCATGAAAATAATTAGGTATTTACATAGTCTTTGCAATGTAATTACAGAGTAGTTGGCTGATTATGCAGCATGTGCCTTGTAACAGAAAGTGATACCAGAAAGACAAAAAAAACCCCTATAAAAACAATTTCCATTTCAAGCAAAATGAGTTAAATTTGAAAGAGAATTTCTCTGTATTTTGTGTGAATATGTGTGTGTCTCTGTGTACAAGTACATGCCTCTGTGTGCACATTAGAAGGTGGAAAACAATAGAAACAGAAGTGCACAAATCACAGAAGTTTCCTCGGTGGAAGAAATTTGCGAAATCAATAATTTCCCAAGTCATAGACTTCTCTCAGAAGACAATAAGAGTTTTTTCCATAATTCACAACTGCTCTCTTCTCTCCATCTCACAAGCCTACATGCATTCAGAAATGTTTAATAAGTTGGTAGACACAATATGAGGATACAATGATTTTTACTTTTTCTGGTTTTCACCTGAAAAAAAAAAAAAGAATTAATGGTATAATTTTTGTTTTAATTTTAAAGGCATCATTAATTATTTCCTTTTTTTATTAATTAAAAATGTCCCAGTGGCAATACTTCACTTTTGTTGTGAGCAAAACAGCCTAATAATTGATTTTGATCCCCTTTATACATTCTCACCTTCTGCTCTGGATGTGCAGTTTTAGTCATATTCAATTATCAGATGCAGACCATGCAACAATGGAGATTATTTCTGAAATAGAAAGTCATTATTTGGTAATCATTTGCATTAAAATAGAAACACAGAAATAGAAATACAATAGAAATACAGTGTGAATGTAAGTGCTTGAAATATTATAAATGTATGGTCACAAAGTAAATTATAAGTGGAAAGGAGTAAGAAAATTCCTTGAATATTACAGACAACAAAGAAGCACCACCAACAGAAAAAATCTGAGGAAGCGATCATTATTTTTACAGTTCTCTGTTATTAAATTGTTTTCTTCTACATAGCTTTAGCCTCTGTTTTACTAGGTCTACCCAATCTATGCTCATCAATATTATAAAATCAATAAAAAAATCTTTTTCCTGTGGATTTTTAAGGGTACTGACCATTTTTGATCGTCCAGGTTGAATTTCTATAAAGAGAAACCAACTACTTCTTGTGTCCTGTTCAAACTGATGTGTCAGAAAGCTCTTCTTCAGATGAACAACTGTTTTTCCTGTTTGTTTGTTTGGTCTTCATTCAGGGAATTCCCCATTGTTCTTTAAATGAAATTGCCTAGATGAAATATTAAGTACAAAATTAAATAAGGAATTCTAGCTGCATTTTTTTAATCCAGTAAATAATATAATCTGATGGGAGCTATATAAATGAGTTTCTCAAATGAATGTATAAAACTCAACTCTTTTTATCGTTTTGAATATCGGAATTATTCCCTAGTGAAATATTTAGCAAAAATACATGCTCAAAGGTTCAGTGAATAACAAGCACGTGAGATGCACCTCACATGTCTGGAATAAAATTTTCCTGCTGAAACAAGAACATGTTCCAAGCTAACTAATTGTGAGAGTTTCATGTTTTTCTTCAGTGCTCAGTTTAGTTTCATATAGAGACTAAGAGCTGCTGATAGGACTGACACCAAAGTAACTTCTTATGTATATACACGGAATTTGAGTGTGACACTACACATTGTTATTTTCCAAAACCTACTTTGCATCAGGACTGTGGCATTTACCTGGTCAGACTCTAATCTACTATCTATGTTTTGATAAGAAAAAAAAAGAAGTCCAGATATACTACTTGTTGCTGTGCCCACTAAATTGGTCGATTTAGTGGAAGAGAGTTAACCAAACAGCTTCAAACTTTTGTACAAAGCTATCAAATGCCTTATCTTACCAACAGAAGTAAAGTGGATGACTAGAATAATAGCTGTCTTGTGTTTTCTGTATCATTTGAATAGCAGAGGAAAGTATACCCAGCTACCTAAAGAAGTAAATTTCATTGTAGATGTATGAAATAGATCTGAACATGATTGTCATTATCTGAACATGCTGTGTCATTAAAAACCTAAAGTTCACATCAAATTCCAGTGTCTGCTAAATCATAAGAAAAAATAA